>CAUYSK010076455.1:0-28227 GCA_963575035.1 Avahi laniger
CATTAAGATCAGGGTCACTGCTGGGTGCGGTGGCTCACGCCTGTAATCCTAGCTCTCTGGGAGGCCGAGGCAGGCAGATTGTTTGAGCTCAGGAGTTCGAGATCAGCCTGAGCAAGAGCGAGACCCCGTCTCTACTAAAAAAAATAGAAAGAAATTATCTGAACAACTAAAAATATATAGAATAAATTAGCCGGGCCTGGTGACTCATGCCGTAGTCCCAGCTACTCAGGAGGCTGAGGCAGGAGCATCGCTTGAGTCCACGGGTTTGAGGTTGCTGTGAGCTAGGCTGATGCCACAGCACTCTAGCCAGGGCAACAAAGTGACACTCTGTCTCAAAAAAAAAACAAGTATATATTAACAATGCCTGCCTCCTAGAGTCATTGTAAGGATTGTTAGATGACATAACTCATATAATGTATTTAGCACAGTGCTTGGCATGCCAGAAGGATTCAGTACATATAAACTACTCTGCTTCTTATATTTTAAAATAGTTAAGATGTGGCTCTTGCCCTGAGGTACAAATATAAAGTAGATCTCTCTGAGGCTCTTGAGCCTACCAAGGTCATTTTGCAATAGATGTTTTAATACGGGGAGCAAATTTACTCGTAACAATGAGGAGCCCAAAGATGGAAGATGTGATAGCAAAGGGGACTGTGATTCTCGGAGGCCATAATTGGTATAATAATATTCCATTTCAGGTTGTCTGTTGACCCTGTGGCCACCAGAAGGCTAAGGAAAACGGGCAGCTGCCACTGTGCCATGCCTGCTTTCAGATGTGCCAAGCTGAGCCTGCCGTGGCAAGAAGTGGCTTTCCAGCTCCAAGTTTCACCCTACCAGTGCCATCTTTTGGGCCTAGCATCTTTCCAGTGGGTCACACCCTCACCCTCCCTAAACATATATGTCAGTCAGAGATGCTTACCATGTTGCCCAAAGAACAAGAAGGTGAAGAGAGAGGGTGACTGGAATGATAGGGAAGAAGAAACAAAGCGAGGTTGCAGAGAGGTATGACACAAATGATAGGAGGGAGTGACAGGAGCCAATGAGCCCTGCCTTCCACTGGATACAGCCAGCTGAGAAGGGTAATCAATTCGGAAGAACTCAGGGGCTCCACAACACTGAGAATGACTCAGCAGTCCCCAGCCTTTTTGGCACCAGGGACTGGTTTCATGGAAAACAATTTTTCCACGGACTGGGAGGATGGGGAGACAGAGTTGAGGTGGTGATGTGAGTGATGGGGAGCAGCTGTAAATGGAGATGAAGCTTCGCTCACTTGCCCACCACTCACCTTGGGGGTTGGGGAACCACAGTACTAAATGACACTGAATTGTTTGCTTTAAAATGGTTAATTTTCTGTTATATGAATTTTACCTCAGTATTAAAAAAATTCAAGGGTTCTCAGCAACATAATTCTGGAAAGGATTTTATGCAAACACTGGCCCTGGCCTGGGGTTCAAAGAGCCCCTTGTGAGCAATGAATGCCCATTTGTGTCCCTCCTATAACCTGACCTCTCAGTGCTTTCCACTCACCTGTGTGATTTTTCAGAGTAGCTCTTGTGATCCTTGACTGCACGACCTTTCTCAAACAATAACAACTATAATAACACTCAGCCCTTATTAAGCTCCCACTGTGTGCCCAGCTTTAATTCTCACAGCAATCCCCCGAGGTAGAAATTATTATCACATCCGTAGTACAGATGAGAGAATGGAGACTCAGAGAAGTTCCAGGAGTTGCTAGAAAGTCACCCAGCAAGTTAAGCGGACATGCTAAAACTCGAACCCAGGCGGTGAAGCCACTGATGGCTGTGCTTGCAGCACAGTGCTCTGCGCTTCATGCACGGAACACCTACTCGCTGCCAGGTGCCATGGAGACACCAGAAACAGTTTAAAGGACAGGGCCTCCACCCTCAGGGAAATGACAGTGCAGATTGGGAAGGTCTACTGCAGGAGGCTGCAAAGCATGGTTCTAAAGGGTGCTTGGCTGCTAAGTAAATCACGTAATACCAATGCACTTGGAAAAGAGCTAACAATAATAATAACCACAACAATTATGACAATTCACGTTGGCTGAGCACATTTCTATGTGCCTGCTATGTGTTTAAACACCTGACCTCATTTATTCCTTACAGCAATCCTGCGAGTTACATACTAGCACCAGCCTCATTAAAGAGTAAGGGAACTGAGGCTTAGAGAGGTAAACCAAAGTAACTCATCAAAGCTTGCACAACTAGCAAGTAGGGCAAGACTGGATTTGAATAATTACTCTTTGTCTATACACAGAAGAAACTCAATAAATACCTATCAAATGCATGACAAGCTCCATTTATTGAGCAATTGCTGTGTGCTCTATCTCATTTAATACAGCCCTATGAATTTAGTACTATTATTGGCCCCATTTTATAGATGCAGAACCTAAAACTCAGAGATGTTATGTGACTTGCCCAAGTTCACACAGCTATTAAATGATAAAGCTAGGATACACACTCAGGGCTGAGCAACTCCAGGGCCTTTCTCATGTGTCTTCTACAGCCTTTCTCTGGGGTTACATGCTCAGTAAAGCCCAGCTGCTTTCTTCTGTGTTGGTTGGCCTTGATTTGGATGTCAACAAGGGATATATAAATAACAGGCTAGCCTCTAATTCAATGGATGGAAAACATAATCACAGGACACAGGCAGAGGAGAAAGGACACGACGAGGGAGGAAGGAGGGAGCAAGGCCTGGAAAATTCTGATGGTGGCAGGGCCCACCCGGGGAGAGACATTTTGGCTCCACTTACAACAAAAGCAACAAACTTGAAGCATGCCACAGCCAGCACGGAAATAGATATCTTCCTTGGAATTCTGTTTCTAATAAATGAGACCCCACCTGGAAGAGGCAGCCAGGCCCAGACAGCCTGTACCCTGACACCTTGTTGGAATGATGTTGCTACCTGTAAGAGCCTCAGAAGGGCTCCAATGGCCACCCACTGGGAGGGGCTGAACTTTTCCTGTGACCTGTGTCATGCATGGGCTTGCTTTTTAAGAGACCAATCCCTACCCCCTTAAATTTGCTGCAAGTCTTTGTTTATGCTCATTCTGTTGGGTGCTCTGTTCTGTCCTACAGTGACTCCTATAGGGCCAGATCATGTGGCTCACAGGGAGTTGCCATGGTCAAGGGGTCAGGATTATAGGCCGCCAATTCATGGAACTCCGCATGCTCACTCTACTTCATTTACAGAGTTTCTCTTACAATGCTGAGCTCCAAGTAGGCAGTTCCAAAACACTTGTTTACTGACTGATAGGTTTATAGTGGGGTAATTCAGATGAAGAGCTTTGCTGCTTCAAGGGTGGTCCATCGATTGGTGGCATTAGCATCACCAAGGAGTCTATCAGAAATGCAGGATCTCTGGCTTCACCACAGACTTTCTTAATCAGGAACTTGAGCTTTAACCAGATCTCCAGGAGAGTTGTATGAGCATTAAAGTGGAAGAAGCACTGGTGTAAGGCAGTGTCTGAGAAAGGCTTTCACTCTCACATGTCTGTAGCAGGTCCTCCTTCCCTCTGTTTTACCGAACCCAGTGGTTCCAAATCTGGTTGTGCTTTATTTCATCAGGGGAGCTGTTTTTTTAAAAAAAATTTTATTTGGAAATAAGTTTAAATTAACAGAAGAATTCTAAGAATAGTGCAAAGAACTCCTGCATATCCCTCACCCAGATTCACCAAATGTTAGCATCTTGCCATATTTGCTTTAATTCCTCCCTCTGTACATTTCTATGTGGTCTTTTACTCCCTAATCCACTTGAGTTTGTTGCAGACATCATGCCTTTCACCCCTAAATACTTTAGCATGTAATTCCTAAGGAGGAGGACAACCTCTTACATATTCACAGCACAGTTATCAGGTTCAGAAATTTTAACATTGACACAATATTACCTAATATATAGTCCATATTCAAATGCAGCCAATTGTCTCAATGACGTCCTTTATGGGAATTTCGCTTTCCATTGACGGAGCTTTTAAAAAGTACCAATGCTGTGGCCGTAACTCCATAGGAATTAAGACAGAATCTCTGAGAGAGGGAACTGTGCATACATATTTTGTAAATTTCTCCAGGAGACCCTAATGTGCAGCCAGGGCTGAGAACTACCGTGTCATAGTCTGTTTCTGTGAACTGTGTCTATCCCAGGGGTGTGAACCCTTGTCAGCAGGGTAAGCCCTGAGTATAATTTGTCTAGACCCCATGTCTCCTTTAGTCTGAGTCCTGACATCATTAACCACCTATGAGGTTCCCTGGGCCTCTCCTCACTGTATTCTGATGCCACCTCTCTTATGAAAACAAAGCATTCACTTTTCCATCCTGCTATTTCTCCTACTGCTGCTCAGCACTGTTCTTCTTTATGAAAAACAAAGCCTTGAAAATGGTATATGCTCTGCGTTGTGTTCCCCACAAAGCTAAGCCTAACAAGTTGGCTGCATCACCTCGAATTGCACAAGAGCAAGGGCAGATGGCGGGGAAAGAACATCAGGGATATACTAAATTCATTAAGGTGAGGGCCAGATTTTTCTTCGGGCTTGCCACAAAGTTTCTCTAGTGTTCTAGTGTTCCACAACTGCTTTCTCATAACTAGACCATTCTCAAATTATCTTGGCTTGGAAAGCAAGCTGCTGAGGTGAGCAGATGTGGCAAGTTGGGCTGCACTGGACAGGAAGGTAATGTACAGATGGGTAACGATTGAAACACCAGCCAGCTAATCCCATGAGCCAGCAGGCTTTTGCATTTTATGAAAGAATTTGGGTCAATCTAACTGGTCAGTCTATCCACTTCAATGTATCTGTTCTGTTTCCATCCCTTAGCAGATGAAGGGAAAGCCTGGCAGGTCTGAGAGGTTGCTGATAAAGAATTCGTGATATTCTGTTGTTGGATACAGAACTGTTCCCTAAGCATTGCAACAGCGTTGCCACTATGCCCCTCTGCACCCCCTTCCCACCCAAACATCTGTGTCACTATAGCCAAAGAAAGTCTCTTTTCTTTGAAAAGGGTCTGTTAGAGGGGGTTGAATCCAGATGTGTATGTGTTTATGAATATCTTCTGGAAGAAAGGTGAAGGCAGAAAAGGGACCATTTGGCTTTTAAAGTTGTTTTGTAAATGCCTGACTACTCAACTTGCTTTTAGTACATATTGATATTCTTGAATATTCGAGAGCACTAGCCTACTCAGATGAATTGCTTTAACAGATGTATCTTTGCAGTTTAGTCAATGACAAAATATTTCTGAGTGGTTAGTGTCTTTTCTCTTCACTCAATAATGTGCCAAATGAGATCATTCTCTCTGACCCAGGACTCGAGAACATTTTGAATTGTGTTCATCCTGATTAGGAGCTAAAGAATTCTCTAGTTACTGCCAAAGTCCAAATGGAAGGTACTTGTATTCCTAGACAACCATTAAAAACATGCCTTAATTAGGACTCAGTGTGCACTGCTATTGCCATCTCTAATCAACTCTTTCATCAGAGGACTCCTTGTCTTGTTACAGATTTTGGTTCCTGCCAATAAGACAGAATGTGCTTAAATTGATCAAGTATGTGCGAATTGCACATATCCCAAATTTTCTTTCAAAAAGGCCAGCTTCAGAAAATGTTTTCATGGAATATATTTCACATAGCTTCACTCAACCTAACAAAGGATTGTCTTTCACATTAGAACTATAAAAATGTGACCAATATTCTCTCCATTGATTTTTATTCTCTAGTTATTTGATAGTCATGTATGTGTACATTTCAGGCTCTGTTAACCTGAACTCAGGTTTATATGTAAGAGTGCAATTTAGACATACATTCACTCAAATATCCTTCTTCTGAACCTGATTCTTGTCTCCTTCCTTTGAGTTCTCTTGCCGCTGCCACAGGTAAGGTCCTGTGGCTTCTTAACTCTCCCTCTCTCCTATCACTCTGCTCCCATCTGTCCTCCCAATACGCATATCCCTGCCTTCAGAATAAAAGCTTCAAATCCTCGGTTTGGCATTCAAAGTCCTCTCTACAACCTAGTACCAAAGATGCCTCCACTAGTACTGGTCCTATTGCCAGTGTTGTAATCAATTCATCTCATTTGCTGTTACATATGAAGTAAGGTCACCAAAAATCTAGAGTGCTCGCTGTGTGCCAGATGCTCTGTTAGCTAGCTCATATCATTATCTCATTTACTCTCTCAACCTGATGAGGTATATTGCTCTCATCTTTTAGGTAGGAAAACAGAGGGCAAGAGATGCTAAATAATTTTCCCAGAGTCAGGCATCCAGTTAGTTGTGGAGTCAGCATTTGAAGCTAAGCAGTCTTACTACAGAGCCTGTCCCCTTAACCTAGCCTGCCTAAACAGTTTTATGGAATCTGTCCTGTATTTTGGTGCTTGCATATTTTTGTCCATGATATCCTCTTCTTTGGAAACAACCGCCCTTCCTACTCCACCATCTCTGCTTGCTGAAATTTTGCCCAGCTCACATGACACCTTCTCCATGACACCTACCCTGATGTCCCCCCGCTAAAATTCATTCCTCCTGGCTCTGTGTTCTCACAGCATTGGCTCTAGCACTTATACTACTTTTTGTAATTGCAGTTGCCTGTACATAACTTTCTTCCTCCTCCCCACCTCCACGCTGTCCTACAGGAAACAGAGCTCACTCTCACTGTAACCCTGTAATGCTAAAGCCAAGAAAGTGCCAGTCAGGGATGCACTACCAGGGAGGTGGTGGAGATGGACAATGGAGTAGGTGATCTCTAAGCTCCCTCTCAACTCGGAGGTTCTGTGATCCTGGGTGGCGGTTTCCCGAAGGGCAGGGACTGCACCCTCCACAGCACCAAGCAGAGTAGCTGATATGTCTCTAGGGAACTGCTGAGCTGGCACAACTACATTAGCTCCAATGCAGGCGCAGATCAACAAGAACTGGCTCCACCCTCCCTCCCAGTCTCTATATCTATCTGTCACTGTCATGTGTGTTTGAAGGTGACACTGCTCTGCGGGTGTGCCTCTAGGGCTGCAGTCGTTGCCTCATTTCTTCTCTATGAAGACTACCCTTTTTTGTGCTGTGCGAATTGATGATCCACACGCATATTGATGTCTGCAGTGTTCTGCGTGTCAGCCCAGACCAGTGATTTTCAAACTTGAGCGTGCATCAGAATCATCTGGAGGGCTTGTTACAGCACATTGCTGGGCTGCAGCTCTAGTGGGTCCAGGGTAAGATCCGAGAATGGGCACTTCTAACAGGCAATGTTGATGCTGCAGGATCGTGGGCCACATGGAGAACCACTACTCCAAACAATGGCTTCACTCACAAGGAGATCCCTTCTCTCTGACTGCTGCCCACTGGATCTCGGCAACTGGTGGAGGTGGGGCAGGAGGATGAGCACTGAACTGGGAACATGAATACTAGAGTTCTACTGCAGCTGCTAGTTCTAGTAAGCTATGTGACCTTGGGCAAGTCTCAGCACTGTTCTGGGTCTCTAGTTTCTTCCCAGGCCCAAGGACAAGATAAAGTTCGTGGTTGCTACTCTGGGTATTTCTAGAAGTCACAGTGGGTCTATTGTTCTTCTCCCTATCCCAGTCTTTTGAGTTTGGATGCCAGATGGCCCCTCAGCACCTCCTCAAACACCTGAGTGCCCACTCCTGTCCACCATCACTCCAAGCTGTGGCTGCCCCACTTGCTTGGGGGTCTCCCTATGCAGCCATCCTTGTGTATGGAGCCCAAAGAGCAAAGCTGGTGCCTTTCCTCTTGGAGACCCAAATCTGCCTTTTTAGGACATGTGTGCTCTGCATGTCCTATTTTAAAGGCACTTTAGCACCGAGGTAAAGACAGAATCCTACAGCCAATCTCCTGCACGTAATCCTGGTTCTAACCACTTACTGTGTAATCTTGGGTAAATTATTTAATGTCTCTGAGCCTCACTTACCCCTATTCCATGGCGTTGTTGTGACAACTAAATAAGATAATGTATGCAAGGCATTTACCATAGTGCCTGACACATAGTACGTGCTCAAAAATGGTAGCTGTTTTTCTAAAAAGAGGGTAACATAACACTATACAAGGTCTCCCTACCACTAAACAAGTAAGAAACCAGAAAGCATTGTGGCTATAGGCCTTCTACTTTCTTTATACCTCCTCATAGTACATAATAGCAATAATAATAATATCTTACACATATGTAATATTTTACACTTTTCAGAATACTGTCCACTAAATCCTCTCATGCAGTCTTTATAATGCTATCATGACAAGGCAAGCACTCCTCTGTGGATTGGTCAATATCTTCCAAAAACACCATTACTGTCTACAAGCTCCCCATGCAGTAGACTGGCTCTCCCCATATGGATTTCTGCTTCTGCACAGTTGGTGGAAGAGAAAGTGTCCTCGGGCAAGGCTGCCAGCTGAGGAGCCAGGAAACCCCACTGGTACCTGGCCTGTCTTTTGCAGGTGTACATCCAGCCAGGAGGCTGCTTCCCATGCGGCATCATTGCCTGCATACTATTTAGTTCATGCATTACCAGCCTTAAACATCCAAATGATGTTAATTGGATACCTCAAGCACTTTTGATAATAAACATAAGCCAAACCAGAAAGACATTCTGCGTTTTGCATCAATTCCACTCATTAGTCCAAGAGAAATCAGCTCACCTCTTTTTGCTACCAATTACACTTCTCACGATTTTACACTTCACAAAATCAGGACGGTGTCACAGGCTGTGGTACCAGTGCCACACTCAGCATCAATTATAGTTCCATGCTTGGAGAGGAATAAAGCACGAGAGACTCAGAAACTTGTCATGGTGCTTGATACGGATCTATTTACTCACCAGAAATTGGACAGGGATTCTAGACTTCAGCCATTTCGTTTCCCTGCTTTTTCCTTCCCTTCATGTCTCTGTCATCTGTGACTCTGCTGGAAATAGAGGACAACAGCAGGCCTTCTATTTGGTGTCCCTTGTTTGACTTCCTTGATCTTTCCTCTGTGGCCAGTTTCTTTCACTTACCTTTAAGACCACAGAAAGAGGCAAAGCAATTTTGTTCACTCTGCTCTAGCCACACGGGGCTTCATGTTGTTCCTTAAATTGGGCAGGCTTGCCACACCCTCGGGGCCTTTGTGTTTCCCTTGGACTAGTGCGCTCCTCCTTGTGGCTCTTGCTCCCTCTCCTAAGTCTTTGTTCAAATGTCATCTTCTCAGTGAGGTCTTCCATGATCATCCTACTTTAAAAAATTGTCCCTCTGCTCCTCCTTATCTCCCTTTCCTACTTAATTTTTCTTCGTAACATCCATCCACTGCCTGCTATTATACTATATAATTTCCAGATTGTTTATTTGTTCTCTCTCCCTCCCTCTTCCTCTCTCTCTCTCTTTCTCTGTCTCCCCCCACCCCGCCCCAGCCCCACAGCCCTAGCAGATAAGCCCCAGGAGGGCAGGGCTGTTTTCAATTTTTTTCTTTTGAAATAATTTTAGACTTTATAGGAAAATTGTAAACACAGCACAGAGTTTATAGACCTTCACCCAGTTTCCCATATTGTTAACACCTTACAGAATAATAGTAAGATTATTGAACCCAGGAAATTCACATTGATTATTAACTAATCTATAGACCTTATTCAAAATTTCCCAGTTTCTCCACTAATGTCCTTTTCCTGTTCCATGATCCAATCAATGATCTCATATTGTGTTTAGTTGCCATGTCTCTTTAGCCTCCGCTAACCTGTGATGTTTCCTTAATCTTTGTCTTTCATGACCTTGACAATTTGACAAGTTCAGGTCAATTATTTTGTAGAGTTTCTCTCTGTCAGGGTTTGTCTGATGTTTTCTCTTGGTTAGATTTAGGGTGTGCGTTTTGGGCAAGAATGCTGCAGAAGCGATGTTGTGGATAGCAGGGTTTTTTTTAATTGTTTTGGTCACTGCCGTATCCCCAATTGACTAGAATGAGACCTGACACATGTACGTGCTTAGTGTTTGTGAAGACACATAGGAACCAAACCACCAGCCACCCACACTCCTTTCTGGAAATGGAAAGATTATGTTCTATGGGATATCCAGTATGTTGGGAACCTCTTGGTTTTCAAGAAGTTGAAGATAAGGTGATTTGGGTTAGGAGGTAGGAGTTCCCTACCAGAAAGCAAAACACTAACAGACCAGGGAATCCAAGTAGCATGTGCCCCAGGGAGAGGGAGAATGGTTAATGCGTTTGAAAAATGTGATAGCAAAAATTGTTTTACTTTTAAAAAGAATAATATCATCATCACCATCCCCAGATAAAACCCAATACTTTGCATGTATAAGTAAGTGGCAGTCTACAGGCCCTGAAGCCAGACTATCTAGATTCACAATCTGGCTCTGCCACTTACCAGCTGGGTAATGGTGAACAAATCACTTAGCCTCTCTTTACTTCACTTTTCTCATCTGTAAAATGGAGATACTATTAATATTAATTTCATAAGGTTTTTCTGAGGATTGACAGACATAATACATGTCAGGAGCTTAGAGCAGTATCTGAAATAAAGTAATCATGCAATAGGCATTATTGCTATGCAAATTTATGTATTTTACAGAACTCTATCAAATAGATCATCTAGTTAGATATTCAAAGCAACCCCTTAGGGAAAGAGATTATTATTTTCATTGGCTAATAAGGAAATTGAGGCTTAGAGAAGTGACAGTGCAGTTGACCCTTGAACAACACAGGTTTGGACTGCAAAGGTCCAATTATATGTGGATCTTTTTCAGTAAATTATGCAGAGTGTGTCTGCATCTCCCACCTCCCCTTCGATTTCCTCCACCTCTTCTACCTCTACCACTCCTGAGAGAGCAAGACCAACTTCTCTTCTTTTTCCTCCTCCTCAGCCTACTCAACGTGAAGTCAACCAGGATGAAGACCTTTATTGTGATTCACTTCCACTTAATGAATAGTAAATATATTTTCTCCTTATGATTTTCTTAGTGACACTTTCTCTTCTCTAGCTTTACTTTATCATAACAATACAGTATACAATACATATAATATACAAAACATGTGTTCACCGACTGACTGTTTATGTTATTTGTAAGGCTCAACATTAGGCCATTAGTAGTTAAGTTTTCGAGGAGTCAAAAGTTATATGCAGATTCGACTACAGGTGGCATTAGTGCCCCTAACCCCACACTGATCAAGGGTCAACTGTATTTATATAAGATGTCCTGGCTAATGAGAAAAGAGCTAGAATAAGATATAGGTTATTGGTTTCCTAGTCCAGTGCTCTGTTTCTGTACTTCCCTAAGTACATAGTATATGTTCACCAATGCTAGTAGTCACAGAATGAGAATTTGGGCTTAGATCAACCTCTGAATATCACGTTCTTCTTGGTGCTAGATGGGACCTAGAACACTATAAACCTTCTAGGATCTTACAATACAAGTGATAGAGAAAGAGTACTAAGACCAATATTATCCCTGGAACAATGGGTACACTGACAATCACAGGCAGCTTCCACCTTGCATAAACAGGTCTCCCAAGATGGTTGTTTGGAACATGGAAGGCATGTTCCAAGGGAAGTATCACTGCAAATAGTAGTAAACACCCAACTCAGACTACCAAAGCTATCTAAATCAGCACTGCTACTGCTATGGAACCTAGTCCACAAGTTTTACTGGGGAGTGGCCAAAAGAGAGAGAGAGAGAGAAAGAGAGAGAGAGAGAGAGAAGGCTGGAGAGGTAGGATTCTTTCAGGCCTTGATCATCCAGGAAGAAAGTTGGATTTTATTCTAAGTGTGATGAGAAGCCACTGAAGGCATTTAAATAGAGAAATGGTATTACATGATTTACATTTTTAAAAGAACAGATTGATGCTATAATAGGGAACCGTATAGAGTGTGATTCTGTAGTGAGCCAGAACTAGGCTTGAATTTCAATTCTATCTCATTGCAGCTTGAATATTTTCTGATCAATGGAGACAATAATAGAACCCACCACACAGGGCTGTGGCAAGGAGTACAACAGATGATGTATATAAAGTGTTTAGCCCAGTGCCTGGCCCATGATAGGTGCTTAGTATGTATTAGCTGTAATTATTAGAATTAGTAGCAGTAGAAGTAGTATTTTAGTATTATAGTCACAACTTTGAGAAAATATACAATATGTGGCCCAGATCAGGTGTTAGATCAATGTCAGTTGAAATAAAATTTTGGGGCTCCTGAGAGCTGACAGACACAATGATGAAGTCTCTGGGTGCAAGAGAAGGTGATGGAAGTATGACTAGGGTTGCTGCTAACTATGAGGGCTTCCCTATTCCTTCTTCCAAGCCCAAGATATGCTCTTCCCACTGGCCATGCCCTTGCACAGAGCTGTGTCTGGGCAGAGAGTGAGGTTATAGGGAAAGCATGGAAAAAGAAGCATTCTTTCCTTCCCTTGTGTCACTTCCCAGAGTCCCAAAGGGTTTATTCATTCAAAAGTTGCCGAGCACCTCCTACGTTCCAGCCTGGCTCTGGGCCATGCCATCTTTCCAGCAACATATGAGTCATAGACACCATGACGGAGCCCCAATGGGCCAATCCATCACCTTAAACTGTGGGGATTATGCAATGCAGCAACTGAGATAAGGCAGGTGCCAAGGCTTCTAGTCACTGCATGGACATGGGCTTCTTCTTCTTGGACTTTGGTTCAGTTGCTTCGTGGACTGAGTTACATGAGGTTATTAACTACCTCCCAACAAGCAGGAACAGGCTGGGATGCCAGCGAGGCACGTGTCTCAACACACATCTTGCGCCACAGACAGAGCATGCCCAGAGAATGGTGATGACACAAAGGGATTTCTCTTTTGGCACACTCCTGAGCTCTATGGTCTAGTCTGGCCACATCCAGTTCTTACAGTCCAACAGCATGTCTGCTCCCTGGAATGGGTGACTACAGAGGCATAACACACTGTTTTAGCAAAGGGAGTTGTGCCATGTCAACCATTCTCAGGCTGTCTGGGCCTGGGGCAAGTCTGGTGTGCCAGGAGTATGGCAGGAATGCTGGAATTAAAGCCAAGGTGCTACCCAATTCATCTGCCACTTTATCTTGCTATTATTTCTTGCTCAACTCTTTGACATCTACTTTCATTTCTTCATTCATTTGATCATTCAACAACATTTATTGAGTGCCTGCTATGTGTTGGGCACCTTAGAAAGTGCTGGGGATGCACAAGACAAAGTTCCTGACCTCAAGGAGCTTACATTCTAATGTGGGGGCGGGGCTGGACCATTCTCATTAGAATCTTAGTTTTCCCATCCAGGAAAGTCAATGAAACTTTCTTTAGATCCTAATTCCTCTTCCAGATACCACTACTGCCCATTGCTCTCCTCATTTTACTAAAATCTTGAAGCATTTGTTTATACTTGTCTCCAAATTCTCTCCTTCCCTTCTCGCTCCAACTCACTCTAATAACTGCTCTGATCAAGATCACCAGTGATCTCCATGTTACAAAATCCAATGGCTAATTTTCAGTCCTCATCTTACCTGAGCTATCTGCAAATGCTTGATAGAAGTGACCATTCTCTCCTCCTTGAATCACCTTCTCTTGGCTTCAGGAACCACATTCTATTAATTTTCTTACTTCTGCTTTGCCTGTTCCTACTCAGTCTCCTTTGGTTACTGCCCTTCAACCCAACCTCTAGACTTTGGAGTACTTTTCGGCTCAATTCTGGGACTTCTTCTCTTTTCTATCTGAATTTACTCTCTAGGTCATGATCCAGTGTTATGGCTCCCAAAGTTCTGTTTCTAGACTAGACCTCTCCTATGAACTCAAAGTTTCTATATTCAACTCTCTCCTTGACATCTCCAGTTGGATGTCTAATAGGCACCAGTCTTGGTCTCTTTGGGCTGCTACAATAAAATACCACAAACTGGATGGTTTATAAGTAATAGAAATTTATTTCTCACAGTTCTGGAGGCTGGAAAGTCCAAGATCAAGGTGCTGGTGATATTTGAGGAGAGTCTACCTTCTCATGGATGGCACCTTTTTGCTGTGTTCTAATATGGTGGAAGGGGTGAGGAGTCACTTTCTGGCCTCTTTTATAAGGGCACTTATCCCATTCATGAGGGCTCCACCCTGATGACCTAATCACCTCCCAAAGGCCCCAACTCTTAGCTAATATCATCACCTTGGGGACAGTTAGGATTTCAACATATGAATTGAGAGGAGGGGCACAAACATTCAGATCACAGCAGCACTCCAAACTTATCAAGTTCAAATCTAAGCCCTTGATATTTCCCCCTTAAACCTACTCCTCTCACAGTTCTTCCCATCTCAGGTAAATAGCAATTCTATTATTCTATATGTTCAGGCCAAAAACTATGGTGTCATCCTTGACTGTGTACTTTGTCTCATGCCCAATATGCAGTCTGTCACCAAATCCTATATATTCCATCTCTCAAAATACATAAAGATTTTGACCATTTCTCATTGGTTCTCATATCACTGTCATTTCTACCACCTTTCTCTAAGCCACCATCATGTCTCATCTGGATTACTACAGTAGCCTCCTACTTGGTTTTGTGGCTTCCACCCTTTCCCCACTTCAGTTTATTCTTAGTATAGCAGATATAGTGAGTCTATGAAAATCTAAGTCAGATTATGTTACTCTCTGCTCTATGATACCGTTTCTTACTTAGTAAAAGGCAACGCACTTATGATAACCTTCAAAGCTCCAGTTACCTGGTCCCCATTAATTCTCTGGATTTATCTCCTACCACTCTTTCCCTTGTCCTCAAATATCCAGCCACTCTGGCCCCCTTCTCTTCTTCAAACATACCTGGTATGATCCAGCCTCAGGACCTTTGCACAGACTACTCTTTGCCTTAAATGTACTACATCCAGATAGCTGCAGATCTAGATCTCTTACTTACTTCCAATCTTTACTCAAGATTCACCTGTTTAGGTTGCTTTTCCTAAAACTTTTCTCCACCCAACAAAAACATCATCTCTCCCCTTTCTGCTTTATTTTTTTCCTTAGCACTTATCATTATTTAACATATTATATTAATATATCTTAGTCTGCTTGGGCTGCCATAACAAAATACAATAGACTGGGTAGCTTAAACAATAGACATTTATTTCACACATTTCTGGAGGATGGAAGTCCAAGATCAAGGTGCCAGAAAGGTAAGTTTCATTTTACAGTCTCTTTTCTTGGCTAGTAGACAGCTTCCATCTCACTGTGTGCTCACATGACTTCTTCTTTATGCAGACACAGAGAGTAAGAGAGGGAGAACATGCACAAGCTCTCTGGTGTCTCTTCTTACAAGGGCACTAATCCCATCAGACCAAGGCCCCACCCTCATGACATCATCTAACCCTAGTTATCTTTCAAAAGCCCCATCTCCAGATACCATTACATTGGGGGTTAGGGTTTCAACATATGAATTTGGGGGAAAACACAACCATCCAGTCTATAATGCTATCTATATTTTCTGCCTTTTCCACTAGAATTAAAGTTTCATAATGGTTGGGATTTGTGTTCATTGTTTTTATCCCTGTGTTTTGAGTGCCTGGCACATGGTAGGGGCTCAATAAATATTTACTGAATAAATGGATAAAATAAGCAAAATAATTGCATCTTGTGATAAGCACTAAGGAGGAAATAAACACACTCATAGTTGAGAACAGAAGCTGTCAGCCTCGGCTATACGTTAAAATCACTTTGGGAGCATTTAAAAATACAGATGGCTGTGATTCATCCCCTGGAATTCTGATTTACTTGGTCTAGAAGGGGCTTGACCATTGTTTTATTTTTGAATATTCTCTGGGTGATTCTCAACATGAAGTGAGGCTGAGAACCAATGAGTTTAAGAATAACAGGGGAACAGGGAACTACTTGATATAGGGTGTATGGGGAAAGCCTTTCATCCTTTTCTGAGTTGGTGTCATTTAAATGAAAATCTTAAGGACAGAAAGAGGCACGGGGAACTTGGGTAAGGGTGGGATTCAATTCCCGACAGAGGGTCAGAACAAGAGTAAAGGCATTGAAGCAGGGATGAGCTTGGTGTGTTTTCAGAACAGAAGGCTAGTGTGGGTGATACACAGTAGGCAAGAGGAAGAATGGAAAAAATGAGTTTGAAGAGATACACGGGGTCATATCATTCAGGGCCTTCTAGACCATGAGAAAGAAATAAGAGTTTATACTACATGAAGTGGGAGCCATGGGACTGTTTTGAGGAAGGAAATTGATGTGATCTGATTTTCTATTTCCTAAAGACTGCTCTTGCTGCTATATGGAGGCAGGAGTGAAAGCAGGAAACAACTTAGGAGGCTGTTGTGGTAGTTTAAGGGGGACTTGATGGCGGCCTGGACTGGGCTGATGGCCTAATGTTGTTTCCTTCCCATCTAAACAGCAGAAGTCTGCTCAGGTAAACACACACAAGGCCACTGGTTTCTGGAAAACTTTCCAAAGCTAAGATTCTGTAGATTGCTAGTTCTGTGATCAGTAGCCCAGTCATTAGAATATGCATGCCATGATCTGCCTTAGAACGGAAGCTCAGTTGATCAGTTAATGAGAGAGATGCTTTCTAACCAAAACACAATCCAATCAGTAAGGGGCTTGGAAAAAGTGATGGCAGCATTCATTCACCTAAATTTTAAAGAGCCCCACTACTTCCCAGCACTGGCTCTTTTATGCTTTCTAGGGAAGGGAGAGGGTAGGGTGAGGGTGAGGGAGAAAACAAACACTGTGCTCTTAAGGGACCTTATAAGTTAAAGGAGGAGATCAAGATGAGAACACAAATAGGAGTAACACAAGAAAGAATGAGGTAAGTATCCAAAGGGAGATAAAAATACAATCAATAACTACCATCATTTATTTAGCACTCAGTTTATGCTGAGCACTGTGTGTGCATTTTACATACGTTCTTGTTTAATCTTTACAACAAGTCTATGGAATAGGTAATGTGATTCCCTATGATGATGATAGTAGCTAACATTTATTAAGTGCTTAATATCAGCCAGGCATTGGGCTAGGTGTTTTAAAATATCTCATATAGGCGTATCTTTATTCTATAGATGAGGGCATCTAGGCCCAGGAAATGACTTACCCAAGATCACAGAACTAGGCAGGTGCAGATCTGATAGTCAAACACAGGTTTGGCTCTCAAGCCATGCTCTTAGAGTGTTTTGGGGGTTCAGAGCAGATGGCTCCTACCTTGTTCTGGGAGGTGCATATGTGCAGGGAAAAAATCTCATGGAGGAATAAAGGTGTGAAGATGAGAAAAAGGGGCCTATTCAGGGCCTAGCAAGTGGCCCTACTTGGTCAGAGCCGAAGGTATAAAATGAAGAATCATGGCTCAATGGCAAGGCAATTTTCCTTTCCCTTCTTGCCCCTTATCACCTTGCCTGTGCCAACCGGGGGCCACAGCCTCCCATCAAGCCTGTTTGTCACTCAGGGCTTGATCTTGGAGTGCCTTGGTCCTCTAAAGGCCCCTGGGAGCTCAAACAGCCTTAACTCTACTCCAAAGTAGGACAAGTATAGATTTTAGAACTCAAACCATGATGAGTAGTAAGTTGGAAGCCCCCTCATTAGTTCTTGTTTCTTGAGTGGAAGCAACAGACCTTGGGCATTTAGGACATTGACAAAAAGATCCAAAAAGGACAAAAGGATGGGGAATCCAGAGAAAGCAACAACCAGCGCCCAGCACAACAGCTCATCAAGTCAGCAAAGACCGTTCATCATGCAACATTGTTTGTAATAGCAAAAGTTTGCCAGTGATATAAATGTCCTTCAGTATGGGATTGATGAGATAAATTACGAAATATCCACAGGAAAGAATGCTATATTGTTGTTTAAAAGGAAGAGGTAAACTTACGTGTTCTGACAAGGAGAAATGTTTCCAAAAGATTATAAGTGAAAAAAGCAGGTCACGTAACAGTCTCTATATCATGAGCTCACTTAAATCCTAGATCCGTGTTTGCATATGCATAAAACCATTAAGCGAAGTTATATGGTAGGGTGTCGGCACACAGAATTACAGAGGGAATTTCACTTTCTACTTTGTATACTTGTGTATGCTGTTAATCTTTACAACAAGCCAGTATTACTTTACAATTGGACGAAACTATACTAGAATTTTCATTTTGTAAAACTAAAAGCCCCATCTTAGATCATCCTCATCCATCCTGTCTTTTGTAATGACAACATATCTTGGCTTCAGCAGTGCCTTTGAAATTGCCTCCTAACTTTCTTATGAATGAACTAAGATAGGACAGTAGCATATTAACCTGATTATAATACAGTCAAATAGATTAGCCGCTGATTAAAAATTTTTACTGAAAGCATAGATGGCAACCCACAGAAAGGCCCCCAGAGAAAGGCCATGGGGCTTTTTCATTTTTATTAATAACTTACATGATACAAAAAATGTACTTACTGTGTCTGAAGATGACCCAAAGCTGGCGAGGATACCAAATATGTTGAAGAATAAAATTCAGATTCAAAATGAGCTCAGATGGACTGGAATACTGGGCTGAAATTTTTAAAAAAGTGAAATGTAAATAACATAAAGAAAAAAAAAACTCAATTCAAATTTAAAAGTCCATTTTGTGAGGCCAGAGTAGGGGAAGCATGGCTTGGCAGCAGCTCACATAAAACAAACAAACAAAGAAACAAACCAAAAAAAAAAAAAAGATCTAGGAGTTTGAGTTGATCCACAAGTACAATTTGAGCCAACAGTCTGATGTAGCTGAATTATTTAGTTGTTAAAAGCAGAGCACAATTTTGTGTTGTATTAATCAAAGTACAGTTTCCCAGATCCTAGAATATAAGTGTCACATTGCAGCCTCCTCTGGTTCCTTCCTAGAGTCTCCTGTTCAATTCCAGACACCACATTTTTAAGAGCGTCACTGAGAATGTGGAACACCTCCAGAAGAGGGTCACAAGATTGACAAAGGAAACCATTCTATAATAGGAGTGGCTGTTGAAGGGACCAGAGACACAGGAGCTGAAAAGAAAAAACATTGGAGGAGATATAGGCTATGCACATGCCTTCAATTCTCAAATGTTTTCCTATGGAAAGTACACACTTATTCTGGGTGGCTCAGGTCACAGAACTAGGACTACTGCCACCCAGTGGTGACAAGGAGGCAGATTTTCAGTAAATCTATCAAAAGTCTTTCTGACCTTGAGAAGATCCTGCAAGAGGCTGAGCGGCCTGGTAAGGCAGTGAGGTTTCAGACAAGGCTGGATGAACAGATGCCCAGAATAACACTAACTGGGTCCCTTTCAGCTCTGAGAGATTACATCTCTTTCTCCTATTCTCTGTGCCATCACTTCCTCTCTGTGTGCCCCTCTGGACCAATGAGCCCACCCTCTGCAGTCCACAGAGTGGTAAGGATAGCTCTGCAGGAACTGCTCGGGCTGGTGCCTCTTGTTTATTATTGCCCAGGGCTTATGGGGGCAAAACCCACTGCATATAGGAGGGCTGAATGGCTGATGTAAGTCAGATCATGTCCCTCCCTGGACAAGTTCGTCTGTGGCTTTCCATCTCACTCCCCAGAAATGGCAGGCATCACCAAGGCATACAAAGCCCTAAACAAGCTGGCCCCTGTGACCTCTCTTACTTCCCGTCCCATTACTCTTCCCCCTGTTCACTGCAATGCTGTGACGCGGCCTTCTTAATGGTTTCTTAAATGCCAAGCATGCTCCTGACTCAGGGACCTGGCTCTTACTGGTCTCTCTGTTTGCGGTGCTCTTCTCTGAGATACCTGCCTGGTCTAGTCTTTCACCTTCTTCAGGACTGGACTCAAAAGATTACCTTCTTGGCAAGGCCTCCCCTGACCACCCTCTTTAAAATTATAGGCCATGCAGGCTTCCCTTTCCATCCTTCCACACTCCTGACCATTTCAGAATTCCTTACCACCCTATCCGAAGGTTTTTTTCCATAGTACTTAATATCAAGTAATGCAATATTTTATATTTTTATTTTGTTTTCCTATCTCTGTCTATTGGACTATAAATTCCTTAAATGCAAGGATCATGCCTGTCCTGCTTTTTGTCATATCTCAGCTTCTGGAACATTGGCTAGCACATAGTAGGTGCTCAGTAAATGTTTCATGAAATGCCCACTGCATCCCAAATCCAGGCCATTTTCTGCAGTCTTAATTTTCTCAAGAAAAGAAATTTCAGGTTTAAGAACTGGATTCTCAAATGATAGCAAGGTATTGTGTCTTAGCAATAAGATTTGGCATGATTTTTTCTATTTTTCTCCATTTCTCCAATTTTTTGTTATGCAGTTGTATTACATTAATGAACAGCTGGCCATAACTGTAGTAGCTAACATCTGCTGAATGCTTACTTGGTGATAGTACTTTACTTGGATTAACTCATTTAATCCTCACCATAGCCCTTTTCAGTTGGCACTACTATCATTCCAATCTTAAAGACCAGGAAACTGAGAAATGGGAAGGTGATATGACTTGCCCAAGGTCACACAACTAAAGCCCATGTTATTACCCTGTGACTTCGATGTAAGCTGAAAATTGATGATGAGGATGATGGTGACAGGTAACATTTATTTAGTACTAATCATGTACTAAATTGAGTATCTAACACAAATCATCTCATTTAAAGCTCAGAGTAGCCCTATAAGGCAGAAATAATTTTTATGGCCATTTTATACTACTAGGCCCTCCTATAATGTCATCGACACTCATAGCCCCACTTGGCCTCTACCCTGGTTTCATGAGAAGCATGCTTTGACTCTCTCTTCTGCATTCCAACCCAGTGGAGAAGTCAGAGAAGCAATAAACTGCCAGCCAATCTGTGAACACTCCACTCATCGTAGATTAGGCCTCCAGCATACGTTGTGATTTCAGCTCTTACTTGTGTGGTTGCCCCTGTCTAGAATGTCCTTCTTCTTCCTCCCTGCCTCTCCTCCCCACCCCCACCAGCCCCAGCTTGCCAATTTTTTTCCCAAAGCACAATTTAAATGCAACTCCCTCCAGGAATCCTCCCATGGTCACCGCATTCCACCAAGATCTCTTTCTCTCATCATCTCATCATACAGTCAGTACATCTCCTTGGGCCCCGGTCATCTCTAGCTTTGCAGTGCTGGCTCTCTTCCCATGCAGGGATGTCCCTTCTCAGATAGACCATAAGCTCATGGAGGTAGCTGGATCTTGTGCTCCTCAGCATGCCCTGAATAAATGGTACATTCACTCGCACATAGTGGGTGCCCAATCATTATTTTGCTGATTTAATAATGATACTATACCCTTATCCTTATAAAATGTTCTCTTTTCAAGGCGCTCTCATATATATTATCTCACTTTTGCCTCACAGCAGCCATGAGAGATAAGAGAGACAGATCTTATTTTCCTCCTTTTTACAGTTAAGGAAATTGAGGGCCAAGAAGGTTAAATAAGTTGTCTCAGGTCACACCTCTGAGAATTGAGCCAGCTCTCTGGACTCTGAGCCCTATATTCTTTGCACTAGACCACACTGATTCCACCGGAAGGCACCGCTGACCGGGAGCAATGCTAATAACATTCCTATAAAGACCTTGTCTTGATTCTATCACTGGAGCAAAAGCAATAAAGAGCACCAAGAGGCAATATCCTCAGTTGAGATTGGGAAGGCAGGTGAATTCACACACTCTGGTGAGAAGTGCCTGGGGCTTATCAGATGAATGGTGATGACTCTGTTATATTCTTTAGGACTGGACTTGGAACTGAATTCTGTCCTCTATGGCGGGCAGATTAGCTCGACCCTCGGCAGAAGGGAGGCAGCGTAGCAAGTAGCATGGTTAATGTGACAGATCAACCAGGAGGCAAGAAACCTGGGTTCAAGATGCAGTTCTGCCACAAGCTGGCTGTGTGACCACAGGGAAGGAACCTAACCTCCCTGAGGCTTATACTTCCTCACTAGAAGCCACCAATTTACAAGGCTTCTCACAGCCCTAATATTCCACAAATCTATGACATAGATCACAAACAGGTGATCCGTGGACCCTATCTGGACCACAGATATATTTTCTTTGGTGCGAATAGTGTTTAAACTTTTCTGAAACTGGTAATCAACATTGAAAATTTAGAAGATTTCATATAAATATTCAGATGCCTAAGTTCTCTAGAAAAATCAAAAGCTCTGGCAGCATTTAAAAATTGGAAGACTTCACATATAATTTGATTTCCAATCTTTCTAGAAAAAAGAATCTGAATGTATGTGGTTATTTTCCTTATCTGTTTATTATATAAAATATCACATGTTAGGTTGTGTGATAAGTACCATGGGGAAAATATAAAGCCAGATGGGAGATCAAGAGTCCTGAAGAGGTAAAGGTGGTGGGATCCTGCAAGGCCTACAGTGTTACAGAGGGTGCACAGAGAAGGCCTCACTGACAATGTGACCACATTCCTACAGGACCACAATGAACTGGAACCCAGAAGTGGCTGCACCCTTTAGATGGAGCATGTGGATGAAATGTTAGGGGTACTGGGTGGGCACAGTGGCTCACACCTGTAATCCCAGTGCTTTGGGAGGCCAAGGTTGGAGCATTGCTTGAGGCCAGGTGTTCCAGACCAGTCTAGACAACATAGTGAAACCTCGTCTCTACAACTATTTGTTTTAAAAATTAACGAGCCATGGTGGTGCATGCCTGTAGTCCCAGCTACTTGGGAGGCTCAGACAGAAGGATCACTTGAGTCCAGGAGTTCGAGGCTGCAGTGAGCAACGATTGTGCCACTGTACTCCAGCCTGGGGGCAACAGAGTGAGACCCTGTCTCTACAAAAATAAATAAATAAATAAATAAAACAAAAAACAAAGAAAGGGTAGGGTAGGTATGCTAATATCCTCAGCCTACCAAGAAGGGAGTAAAAAGACACTGATATAGGTTGATGCAAATCAAAACAGAGTTTTAAGCTAATTATTTGATTTTACAAGGGCAACAAAAGAGTTTCAAATTGTTACATAAATATCAAAGTCTAGGAGAAAGAGAAGAGGGTAACATGTGTAACAGTTGTTTGGACAGAGGCTTGGCATGCTTGTACAAAGCCTTCACTAACCAAGAGCAACTAAATACACCAATAAACCCAGATGCATTTTCTGTCTAATGGGGTCAATGTAATTAGCCTGATACCTGTAGCCACACCTCTAACTTGCCCTTACATCTTAGGCCAGGGCCATAACATGGTATTAGAACTCATTCTAATTAGAGAACAAACAACTCTGTTGATCCAAGCATAGCATGGGAGAGATGGGGAGAGAGGAGAAGTGTATCCTACTCCATTCTCTTATCTTTTCTGGGACTTGACAGATTATTTATCTGGATGCCAGTTTCTCCAAATGAGAAATGGGTATTTCAAACATTTTTGACCATGACCTACAGGCCTACAGTAAGGTTAAGTATTTCTTCATGTAATGTATATGTGTGTGTATACATATATACATATACATACACATACACAAATGACATACATAAAGCTATATGTGAAAAACTATATATACAATTTTCTATATATGTTTAAAGCTATATGTATGTATGCATAAACAAACATTTCATGAAACAATACTTACCCTTACTGTGTGTAATGTACACTGTTATTTCCTATTCCATTCCCTTTTTTTCTTAAATGCTTGTCGCTGTCCACTAAATTGATTTTCTGAGCAGTGGGTAACAATTGCAGCTTGAGAAATACTGCTCTAGACCAGTGGTTTCCAAATCTGGCCCCATATCACAACCCCCTGAAGTCCTTGTTAAACACATATTCTTGTGCTCCATTCCAAACCCAGGCAATCAGCTTTCTTCAGGGTAAGGCCCAGGAATCTGTATGTTTTAACAAGGACTAGTTGTGCACTGACATTAAGGAATCACAGTTCTTCCCAGCACACAGAAGCAAATACATCAAAAATAATTATTATTATCAAATGCACACTTCAGATTACTGCTCTGGCATAAGAGCTTTTCATTCATAATCTCACTTAAATCCTCACAACAACCCCACTTTAGAGATGAGGAAACTGAGGCTCAGAGAGATTCAGCAATCTGCTGAAAGACATGTCCAGGAAGGTTAAGGAAGTGGTAGGGCTGTGATTCATGAGGGGTCTGTTGGAACCCAACTGGGGTGGGGAACCTGCAGCCTCAAGTGGCCCTCCACATTCCTAAGTGTGGCCCCTAGACCAAATCTGAACTTCACAGAACAAATCCCTTTATTAAAAGGATTTCTTCTGCAAAATTTGGATTCAGTCAAAAGGCCGCACTCAAGGATCCAGAAGGCCACATGTGGCCCCAAGAATGCAGATACCCCACCGCCATGAGCAGGCATAAAACAATGACGGTAATAATCCTTTGCACTCATATGGAGTTTTACTGTTTACAAAGCATATGTGTGTCTATTTTCTCTACATTTATACCTTTCAGCTCTTCTATGAAGCAGGTGGGGCAGATGACAAATCAGAGACCCAAAGAGAGGAAGCAACTTACCCAAGGTCTCAAAGCAAGTTCACAGCCAAGTTGTGATACTCTGAGTCCCTCTGGCAAAGTCTAATACTGCACTTGGGCTGGTTTTCTTCAGAGCTCCCAGCTCTACCCCATTTCAAATCAAGCTGCCTTTAAGGCAGGAGAGGAAGAAATGGCTTGCTTTTTGCTTCCCCCACCAAAAGATTTACCATTAAGTGCAGAAATGAACATGCTCTCCATACACACTGCCTGAGGGACAGGTTGCCTCGACCTCCACAGGGCTGTATTGAGGACTGGCTGCATTTCTATTTTTGCCATGCAATTTGTAAAAAGCTTTGCACTTTGCTTCAAAGAAAAATAATGGATTTCATGATGAAAGGAAAAGCTTCCATCCCTCCCACAGAGGATAAATGCCATCAGCCACTAACAAAGCAGCCTTTGGAAGTGTCTGCCGAGGAAAATGTTGAGAGCTCACCGAAAACCTAGGTGGTGGAGTGGACCAATCTTTGCAATGACAGAAAGAGGCTGGATGGATGAATGGCCCCCATTTAGCCTCCTTGGCTGAGGCCCTCCCTCCATTGAGAACATCCCCTCTGTTTCTGCCACATAGAAGGGTGCTGTTTGCAATGTGTGTATGTTTTATGTGACAAATGACTAGTTATTTATCAAACACTGTATTGATTCTAACATTTTTCTGTACCCCTTTCCCTTCTCAATGCAGATCTTTCCATCTCTCCTCTTAACAGCTCCTGAGGCAAACCTCCCACTCATACAACACACACACACACACAGACATGCACATGCTTGGTGAAAATGAAATCAAAACTCCTTTCTCTTGGCCTTAGTCTCAATATCTGTAAAGTATAGAGTGGGTTGAACCAAATGGTCTTTTAGGTCCCTTCTCTGGTTCTAGGGTTTTGATAAAATATGTAGGGAAAGCTCCAAGTATAGCCACAAATTTGTGTTTCTGGCTCTGAACATAAAGGGGTAAACTGACTTCAAGTTATACTTTCAATTGTCATCTTTTATTAAAGGGAATCAAAACGTGGGATAAAGACAATAATTCTATTATGCCCATGAGCATGCAAACATCTTAACAGTGAGCGTTACACTGCCTTTTCCCTCTCTTGTTTTATTTTTTATTTCCCTTATGCGCAGTCAGGGCTACAAAGCCTGCCTATCCATTTGCCTCTTCCCCGTGTGTCAATTTCTCTTCCCAGGTGAAAGTAGCAGGTACAATGCAGCCCTGTAATAGCTGAGGTTTCAGCCCCATAGAGCTTCAAGCTAATGCCATTCTCACCTCAGTGGAAGTGCTCCATTTGATGTCAGAAAAATTCGAAGAGGTGTTAAATTTACTTTGTGGTTGCAAGTCCTTTTTACTTTGGCGAGGCTGGCTTAGGATTTGATGGCTTTATAGATTACAATATCAAGAAAGTACAAAATATCTCAGCTTTTTAATTTATATTGTCAATCATCGAAGTGGCTCCTTCCCTGTGGGGACGCTAACTAGATCTGCACTCACTGCTGTTTGCCAACATAGCACGCTCCTACCTGCTCCTCAGGGCTGGGTTCAAGACAACGAGATTGCACAGAAGTGGAGGGGGGGCACTCCCAGGGTGTTTCAGAAAAGAAATCAAAGGAAATGAGAGTCTTCTCACTGTTCCGCAATACAGCACAGGTTTAATTCAAACTGCCTGTGTCTGAATTCAAGTCACAGAATCTCCTGGGTCTCAGTTTGCACATAATCAAATGGGGATAATACTGTACTAGGAGATACCTCATAAGGTTACTGTGGAGATTAAATGAGTAAAGACCTAGAGGCAATGCCCAGCACATGCTAGTATCTCAATAACTGCTGGTTATGCTGATTATTATTCCTCCTGACCAAACCGGACTTTCAACTTTCTGATGTGTAACAGCTTGCATTTTCTGGCCATCTCATTTCACCAAAGGATCTGAAAGCACAATAGGGATGGGGCTGAGTAATGTTCATCTTAGCGAACACCACTGGAGTGAAGGGACCAAAATTGGCCATTGTCCTGTTCATTTGTTTATTCACTCAGCAAATATTTATTGACCACCTATTACATGCCAGGCACTGTGCTAGGTGATGAAGACATAATGGTGAACAAGACAAAGTCCCTGCTTAATAGAGTTAACACTCTAGGAGTGGGGAGGTGGATTGAGCGGGGAGGAAGACAAGAAATTCAATGAATGAGACAGCAGTGAGCTTGGCAAGCTCAAGGGACAGAAAGCCAGTGTGGCTGGGGTTGGGGGCAGGCACGAGAGGGAGGGTGATATGGAATGGGACTGCAAAGCAAAGTAGGGGCCAGATCACTCATGCCCTGTAGGCCAGGTAAGGAGTTTTGTCTTTATCCTAAGGACAGTGGGATATATATGAAGGTTTTAAGTAAAGGATCAACATACTCAAGTGTTTGTTAAAGTTCTTGCTGACTGTTGTATGGAGGTGAGACTGTTGGGGGCAATCTGCTACTACCTAATACTATCTTTGTGCAAATTACAAAAGAGACATCCCTTCCTCACTTTAAAAACAACAACAAAAATTACGTTAGTCTTTTATTGTACAACTTAAACAAATTTAAGTCCTTCCCAAGGCAGTTGTCCAAAGTCATGGTGGGCAGAAGCCTTGGCTGTGAGCACCCACATTCTTCTTACTTATGCATTTCTTGTCATTGTAATACATGTACCATCAACAGCACTTTGAACCCCACTTTTCCATTCCCTCCCCGATGAGGCAACTGAGGGTGGAAGGGATGGGAGCTCAGCCTGTGAGAGCAATGGGCAGTGGAGGAAAGAAGTGAACTCAGGGGACACCAAGGGCTTGAGCAGGACAGAGTCCATTTGTGTGTGCCTCTGAGTGTGTGCATTTATGCATGTGTGTGCATTTGTGTGTGTGTACATGTGCTTTCCTGAGTCTGTGCAAGGCCATGTGCACTGATACAGTTTTATGTAGGAGCAGGCTCTCTTCCGCTGCTCTCAGACTTGGAGCCAAGAATCCCAGAATGTCTGCACCCATCTGCACAATCTTACGTAAGTTAGTAAGTGTCTGTGATATAAATGGCACGCCCATAGCTATGGCCCCCTTGTGTAGTACAGAACCTGAACATCCATACAAGGCAGCGCTGACAGAAAAAGTGGAAGCAAATAAACCACTTAGGATGCTGTTGCAGTTGTCTGGGAAATAGATGATGGTGGTTCACACTAGCTAATAGCTGAGGAGGTGGTGAGAAGTGGTTAAATTCAGGGTATATTTTGAAGATAGGTGAACAGGATTTGCTTACGGCTGGGATATGATGTATAAGAGAACAAGAGGAACTCAGGATAGCTATTAGAAGTTTGACATAAGCAGCCAGGTGAGTGGTAGTGTCATTTACTGAGTGGAGTTGACTGGAAGAGGAATGTATTTGCAGGAGAAAAAAAAAATCACAATTCTTGCTTCGGGCAGTTTGCATTGACTCCAGCTGCCCACCTAGGGTGGCAGATCTATTTGTCTCTTTATCTTAAGTTTCTCCCCACTGAGGATCTCAAAGCACTTCCTTCGAGGGGCCTCCAGAAAATTGATAATCGCTGATACTCATCTTCGCCTCAGCAGGTTTCTTTTGGTACTCCTTTTTCCTGAGAGAAAATAATGATTTTGGTTTGTTCCTACCACTTTCTCAAGATTTCTCTCTCTCTCTCTCTCTCTCTCTCTCTCTCTCTCTCTCTCTCTCTCTCACTCTCTCTGTCTGTCTCTCTCTCTCTCACGCTGAGAATCTCAAACCCCAAAATCTGATATCAAAAATGAACAAAAGATATCTGAGCATATAAACAGC
>CAUYSK010076456.1:0-21495 GCA_963575035.1 Avahi laniger
TTTTGAGATAAGCTCTTGCTCTGTTGCTGGGCTAGAGTGGAGTGGCATCATTATAGGTCACTGTAGCCTCAAACTCCTGGACTCAAGGGATACTCCTAGCTCAGCCTCCCAAGTAGCTAGGACTACAGGCTTGCACCACCACTCCTGGCTACTTTTTAAAATTTTTTTTAGAGACAGGGTCTCACATGTTGTCCTGTCTGGTCTCAAAGTCCTAGGCTCAAGCAATCCTCCTGCCTTGGCCTTCCAAAGTGCTGGGATTACACATGTGAGCCACTGCACCTGGCCAGGCTGTCTTATTAGCATCAGTTGGTTACAAGAGAAATGATCACATCATAATCAGGTTCAGAGAATTGACTCTGTAACCATCAGTGACAAATTCTATTCTCATTCATTAAAAAATAGATAGATAGAAATAAACAGATCTATATATACAGAGAGAGAGAAAATCTATTTTCTTGCATATCGACTATTTTAGGAACTGTCTCTGGCTCTATAAAACTATTATAACAGATTTTTTTTTAATTATCTCAGTTATTAAAAATCATTCTCTAAACCTTGGGTTTTTTTCACTTCTCTCCCAGCATCTAGATAACTTTCTCTTTTGAATAAATTCTAATTTTTATCATTTAATGCATTTTCATGACTCTGAGCCTTTTCTGCAGACCCTGGCCTCTAGGATAGCCTTTTTATGCATCTTTGTTTTCCTATTCTAAAATCCTTGCTGAAAGCATCCAACCTCCCCTTGGCAATGCTTCTTAATGTGTGTATCCATCTTCCATCATTTATTGTTTAGTTCTATAAAATGCTTATGTTTCATCCTGAAGAATAGATCGAGGAGATGACACACTGTGAGTGCCATGCCCAGACACATGATCTGCTTGTCAAGCAGTATAGTTACAAATGAGCTGCGACTTAAATTCCAACATCGTTATTCAAGACTCAAGATTTCACTTTTTATCTCAGTCTCTTTATACTACAGAAATGTGTTGCTTTTTGTTTTTGAGTTGGTATCAGCTGACCTTGCTGATAATTAGAGATTTGTTCAAAATGTCAGATAGAAATAAGCAATGGCATTCTTTATGTGTAACAATTGATGAAGCAGACTGGGAATGAAGGAGAAATTTTTCAAAAAAAGATGTTAGCTGTATTTTTTTTAAATAGGGAGATATCATTCTTACTGTTGTTAAATATTTAAATTTTTTAAAAAAATAAATCACTTTAAAATGAAAAAATTTTAAAGCAAGAGTGATGGAAATGACAAGGGGCAAGAAATTCAGGGAATGATTTAAGAATAATTGTGGGTATGTAAGAAAGAGAGCCTTCTTCCTCCCATTGTGATTTCCCTTTGGTGAAAATGTTAAAACAAAGGCTAGCAAACTGGAAAGGAAGCAGGAAATTCTAGTTAGTGGCTGTCAGTTGAATATTTAAGAGCAGTGAAAATACTTCTGTTAGATTTTAATGTTTTTTTTCCCCCAAGTTTTTTTTTTCTTTTAGAAAGTCGTGATTTTTCATCTCTATTTCCTCGTAAGAATGCCATTAAATAAAATTTGAAAGCTATATATTGTGATGTGATTGTACAAAGCCAAGTTAAATTTTGAATTTTGTGATTTGAGGGAAACCATTCCAGAATTTATTTAATCATTTCCTATGTCAATGCTGCCCTACTTCTCAGCTAGCACCCTTTCCCTCTAAATAGATAAAAAAATGAGAAAATTTAGCCCTAAATAACAGAACCAAGATCAAAGTAAGGAATCCTGCCTGGTCTTTGTGTTATGTTTACTCTAGCCCTTGTAGTTTACTTCCTGGTTAAAAATATATTAGGGGACCTTGTCGAAATAAAATTCTCATTTTGTGATTATATTAGGAAAGCAGATTCTGGGACTAGGAAGCGAAATTATCTCTAGCATAGCAGTTAGGAATTTTTCCAAAGATGAATTGCTTTCCAGACTTGCTCCGAATTTTCAGCCATAATGGCCTTGGTCTTTGCATTTATTTACTTTTGTTTACTTGTATATGTTTTTGCACTATGTTATAGTTTCAGAAAGTGCTAAAAAATCATTATGCACTTAAAACAAACAAACCAGAAAACCCCCTCATCCTGAGGCTGTGTGAAGAAGAATGAAGCTCTCATTTCCCAGTACCCAATCATCAGCTTGAGCTGCCCTCTCCTAGGAACAGAATTTATTGAAGCAATTTATCCTGGCTAAATGTGATATAAATCTGTGTACATGTATGTACATACAGGCTCTCTTCCATTACAGCAATGCTGCAGCATCAGTTTCCTTCATAGTTAGACTGTGTTCCTATCACACTGAAAGATTACCAAGATGCCCCTTCTATTTTATAGGGCACCCCACAATTTTAAACACCGATAAGTTGTGAAATTATTCATTAGACAACCAGAAACACTGGTTTCTAACCCCAGAGTGAGTCCTAAGAGAATAGGAAGGATGTTACCTAGCTACCATCTGAGTTTTAAGCACGGTTTTCCGATTACCAGATTCAGTCTAGCATGTTAACATTTTATTTTAATGCAGGCCTGACTGAGATTGTCCTGACATTTTGGTTTATCTCCAAGATAAAAATTTGAAATTTGGTTACAGTTCTGGAGTCATTTCCAGGCATATTCAAATCATAGTTCCTCTGTCATCTTTCTGTGTTCATATTCTTTTGTATACCTTTTAGAAGGATGTTTGAAATATCCTTTGTTTATTCTATAAGACTGTTTTTACTCCTCCTCCCCGTTTCTTTATTCTGCCCTTCCAAAATATTGTTTATCTTTTAGGAATATTTTTACTGTGATTTGCATTTCTAATCCTTATCCATCTCTACCTCTATTTTTATTCCTAGTTGGAATATGAGAAATTTCCCCCACACATGCAGATTGGAATTACTGTTCTTTGACAAAGAATTTCAATCATCATTTTGAGAATTTAGCTTCAATAATTTTAAAAAAACAGTATAAACCCTGTTAAAGTCTTCAGAGAAATAGAAGGGATGGACGGTGATGCCTTTTAGTGTCATTTCTTTTATCCCCTGCAGCAGCACACATCTGTTGGCTGCAACAGAGCAGCCCAAGAACTCTGGCTGAGAGCAGCACAAACAGCCGGAACATATTCACCCAGTAAACCCCCAAAGAGTCGACATTTGTTTTATTGCTGCTTTTAAAAACCTAGCCATAAATAGAATGGGGGGGAAGGGCGCCGATATTTCTCCATTTGCCACAGACGATTGGTAGGGGGAGATGGAGGCTCCCAGTGGGGAGAGAAGGTTTTTATTTTTATTTTTTTATTAATGAAAATCATTTCCCGTGTAGCCCAATAGGATGGGTGCTTTGTTTTCTTTGGCAATAATCTGGGATAAACGGCCCTTGCCAACAGTCTCATAGTTTATACACCAGGGAGCCAGATTATGGCCCTGTAAAATGGAGCACCCCTCCTATAATCCCTTAATTAATTAAATGACAAATTTTGGTCTTCTCTAGTTCAGAAATATGGCTTCCACACCGAGCGTTCAGTGAATTTATTGATATAGGGAACTGCACTGGTTGTAATTCAGCAGATTGGAGTAGTGTGTTATATACTGTAGCAGAAAGAGAGAAAAATCTAGAAAAGGTTTGAAATTCCTTGACGATTTAAGTCTAAATTTTTCTAATTGAAAGTTTCAGTTCAGGGCTCAGTAGATCATATGCCACCTGTCTAACTGGTCTCCCCAAAGTAGCCTGTGTTTACAGCTTTGATAGATGACATTCTTGGAACACCTGTTTCTAGGCTTGGTATTTTTGAAGCACTTTTTTTTTGTTCCAGCGTATTTAACATAACTTTTTCCCCCTACATGCCCCTCCTCAGCTCCGCTCTGCTATATGAAATATGGGAGACGACAGACCGTTTGTGTGCAATGCCCCGGGCTGTGGACAGGTACGTTTACAATATACTTTATTGTGAATGTCTTGTTGTGAATCAAAGTGGCTGTTTTATCACTAAGGCAAAGAGTTTAAAGCCGGTATTTTACGTGATCACTGGAGGTAATCAGATCAGAGGATTTGCAGTGTGTAAATCCAAGTTATGAGGAAGTGTAGGCACTCTACCGTAATGAAATCTGCCTTGCTCTCTTCCATATTGTTATTCTACTGGTGTTTGTTTCCCAACACACAGTGTTGAAGAATATGTGTTGCTCTCTCCTCCTTTCTGAAGCTATCCATCTAAATACAAAGCAAGTTTAGAAGTGTCTTCTCTTCAACCTGCGTGGATATAAAAGTCTGTTTAACATATTTGGAGAGGCAGCTGAGAATGTAGCCATTCATTGTGAACCCCAATTTGCCAGAATCTATTTGGATTTTTTAAATAGGAAAAAAAAAAAAAAGGTCTTTTGACTTTTGATCCAGAAGATCACTGTTAGCAGCTAAGGCAGCTATCTGTGTTAAGAAAGACAAACCCAATATAGAACCCAAGATCTCACAGCATTATATAAACATTTTCCCAGTCTGATGCCATGAAATGAATTGTTCTGTGTGCCAACTGCTACGTAATTGTATTTATATGTGTATGCTATGTATCATATATTTTTCATCATATGCTTTTTTAATAAAGTAATTTTGTTGAAATTGCCTTATGTTTTTCATTTTTCACCTTCTTAACTCTTCTTCCTAGACCCTTCCCTATTGCCATGTTTCAAAAAGGGTGAAAGGAATACAAAGGAGGTTTTATTTGCCTTAATTAATTCATTTTATATTTTATTTTTTTAATTTTATTTTTGCAAAGACAGCCTCTCACTATTTGCCTAGGCTGGTTTTGAACTCCTGGCCTTAAGTAGTCCTCTTGCCTTAGCCTCCCAAACTGCACAGATTACAGGCATGAGTCGCCTCACCTGGCCCATTAATTCATTTTATGGAACCTGAAGGGTTGAGTTTCTCTTCAGTTAGGAATACGTCATGTGATTGTCCAGTGACACTTACTGGTGATATGTGAGATTGCAGACTAGTTCTATTAAACATTGTAAATACTTAGACAAAAAGAGCTAAATTTCAGAGATTCCTAAGAATTTGAGAGGTAGATTAGATGGAGGTGGTGACAAGGAATGGGTAGAAGGAAGATTCTAAATTCCAGTAAATGCTGAAGATTTCAGAAAATACCAACAAAGCCATTGTATTCTGCAATATTTAACATCCTGGGGTATATTTCCTTTCTTGTCAAAGTTTCCAACTTTATTATTGACTGCATGTTTCCCCATGTGGTTTATATTTTATTTCTTTTACAGTGGAAGCAAGTTGGGAAAATAGGGTAAATTTGTTTTGCTTTTCAGACAGCTTTATTAAAGTCCATATCTAAAAATGATCCCTCCAAATTTTATGTGTGAATTCGATTATACTGTATACTATGACTCCCATAGCTGATACCTGATACCCTTTTTTACTTCTCTCCTTTATTTGAAAAATATGCATTTTGGGAGAAAAGGTTTATTTTTCTCATACTTACCATTATTTTTCTTCACTTATTGTTTAAGCTGCTTAACTCTTGTCCCTCTTATTTATATGTTGTATGCTTAAAACCACCCAGACAAGGACTTCTCAAAGAAATAAAAATGGATGATAGAAATAAGAAACACACAAGAAAAGCATCTCTTAAGCTCTCTAAGGAAGAAAAATATAAGTAGCGTCTCATTAAGCTGTCTCATCAGAAAAGAGTAATATTCACTAAAATTTTGAGATTTCACAGATTTGTGAAATTTCTGTTTCTTTTTGTTTTGCTTTTTTTGGGGGGTGGGGGTGGGGACTGGAGGTAGGAAAGCAGCAGTGACTTTTTACTTTGGTTCCTTCCTCTATGGTTCGGTTCTGTTTACCATAAGCCATTTCCTTCCCTACTTCTTCCTCCCATTTTTGAATTGTTTGTTGTTATTTTGGCTACTGGGGTTCATTATAACCTCTGGCTTAGGTTCTAAAAAATTTTTTCCCTCAGTGGGAAGTTGCATGTGGAACATTGCTACCTTCTTCTTTTGGATTCAAGTTACTTGTTTCATAGAAAAAAAATAGAAAGCTACAACTTAAGACTTTGAAAGTAGCATGGTTCATTCCTTTACCTCCCTTGCATGTCAAAACTTTATGATCAGGTGAGATTATACTTCTTAAATTATATTTAGTCTCCTTCCAGGTTTCTCCCAATATCTGCTAACAGCTCGAAGGGGATCTCTGTAAGATTTACTGTGATTGCTTTATGTTATATGAAATAGTGAAAATCTGGCAGAGAAGATAAATTTGGTAAAGTGAACTATCCTTGGCCTGTCATCTAACTTCCTTATATCCCTTGAGAATGGTTTCATTCTGGAGCCACCTTGAGGCCTTCAAGCTATTAATATTTATAATCCACTTGACATTGGTTCAGATTCTTTATTCCAGAAATGGTAGAATACTAAAAACACTATGTAAATCCCAAGAGGGGTAATAAGGACATGATAATTTTTGCAAGACCCAGTTTAGAACCGACTACCATAGAAGTTTCAAAAAGCAGTAGCTTCTACCGGGTAGAGGAAGAAGGAATGGAAGCAATTATAATTCAGGAGACTGATTCTTAAAAAGCAAACAAAGAAAAAAAAAAACTATAGGAATCTTGCATTATTTCAATATCTGTTCCCTGCCCAGACTTTACTGTATGCATCCCTAAACTCAGAAATCATTCTGTGCCCTAATAGGAAGGGAAGGTGAAAGGAAAATTCACCTAAAATAGACTAGTGGATTACGCTCTCCACCATATAATCAAAACCACCAGGCTTTCAATGGATACATAAACATGTTTTGGTTGCTAGGTCTTTAATGGCTGTTATTTTTGGATTCTGTTCATGATCCACTTCCCAACAGTTAGTCTGATGTGACACAGCTGAGTTCTAAATATGCTGCATGTACTTTTTTTAAACAACAACAAAAAAGGCTGCTAAAGGTTGTGCTGTCTGCATTCTTATCTGAAAAGACAGGTGATAGGGTTTTTTAGCCCTCTTATTCCCTTATGCCTGTGGAGACTCTTTGTTTCTCTGGAGGTCCTCATCAACCTCATGAAGAGGAACTCAGGGAAAGCAGTATTCCTGCTAATACCTCTCTATGGAGTGTGGTAGCAGGAGTAGTTAATAGAGTTACCTCCTGAGAATGGGGTTAGTGTTGTTAAGGCAACAGTGCCCCAGATACCCTATTGGCAGAGAACTGTTGAATTTGAGTTGTATGGGTTTTTGAAATGTTTACAAGATAGCATCTATTTAAAAATATTGTGACTATAAAATGGCTTTGCCTCTGCGTTATTGTTAAAATTATAAAAATATAGTTTGGTGTTGAATCTACAAAGTCTTGTAAGTTTTTAATATTTGGGGGACATTTACTTGAAGGTGGATTATAAAGTTATTCCATTGTACGTGGAAGCAGGAATAAATACTATGTCAATAATCTTGGATTTGAGATGTTGTTTCATGTGGGTGCAGTTAGATAACTTACCTTTTGGATGCTTTTTTCTCAGTTTTTATTACCAGGAGTCAACAAATTTCATATTCTTACACACCTCTTTCTCAGGCACATGACACTGGTTTGCAGTGTAAGTTGTACAGATTTAAGTAGTCCTTCTGGTTACCATAATTAAGTCTTTGAGAAGGAGCTGATCATATCAGCTTATTATTTAGAATACCTATTTCCTTAGGAATAGAAACACATTTCCTCTGAGGACATACTGCTTATGGACAGTTAGTATCATCCCATTATTAGCCATTGAGAAAGGTATCTGTCACAACCACTCTGTATCAACTTTGTCCTTTTAAGGAAAAATCCTTTGATTATTTCTCTGTTCAGAGTGACCCTGAGGGACTCTGGCTTGTTTTTTTCCCTAAAGGTATCTAGTATCAGATCTTCTTCTCCCAGAGGACATTTAGGTACAGGTTGAAATTCTCTTCATATCTTTTTTTTTTTTTTACTGGACAGCCTTCTTACAGAGATAATCTTCATATCTTTTTAACTGAGACGTGAAACATACAACTAACTCATAGACCTCCCAGGCCTGCTTTTCCTTTGTAAGGCCAAAAATAGTGATGGAGCCCTAGTTGTAATGGGATTGAGGGCAGCTTCTTGTACCTCCTTATCTTGTCATATAATAGGAATAATGTTTATGGTGCTGTAGTCCTGGCTTCACTTGGCATTTAACCAACCTCCAAAGCTGTTTATTGCTTCGTATCCTCTGCCTCCATGAACATTATCCCTTAAATCTCTATTGCTTTGTAATATATGAGGCAACAAATAGCTCCTATGATTGGTTAAATGCTGGCCTGCTGCAAAGGTATATATTTTATTGCCTATATAACACAAATCTATAGGGATTATTCCTGTTATCCCAGCCCTCCCATTAAGTGGGCCATACTGGTACTATGGGACTCGGGATCTTTAATTCTGTCCCTTTGGCAAGTTTCCCTATTACCTGGCATGAGCACAAAAGAAAAGCAAGGAAGAATGAGTTGGTGCTGGTTACTAATTCTTTATGTTAGGGAAGCACCTTGAATTGAATTGGAGAATTATAAGGGAAGAAATGGCTCTGGTAGGTAAATGCCATTTGTGGTGGTATATGCTATGTTTACATGTTTCGACACATGAAGGCAATTTCAGGCAAACAAATAAGCTTTTCTTCCTCACCCCCTGCCAAGAGTTTAAAAAAATTCAAATTTTTATTTAATAATTCATATTTCATTCAATAATTCATCCAGTGCCCATCTGGTAAGAGTGCCTGCATGCTGTCAGGCAGCTGAAAATACACTGCATTGTACACAATTAGGCCAAATGCTAACCTTGTTTTTTGTAATATGTTGATTTTGCAATAACTTTCAGTCCACCCTGCATATGCTGCAGTTTTATGTAACCCTATGATGGAAGTAGACCACTCTTATGCATCATACGGACAAAATTGAGAAATTTGGACTGGGATTTTTAAAATGTAGAAATATTAAGAGGAGGAATTAAATCCAAGTTTCTTTCTTTCTTTCTTTCTAGAGACAGGGTCTTGTTCTGTTGCCCAGACTGGAGTGCAGTGGCATCATCATAGCTCACTGCAACCTCAAACTCCTGGGCTCAAGTGATCCTCCTGCCTCAGCTTCCTAAGTAGCTGGGACTATGGGCATGTGCCACCATGCCTGGCTAATTTTTGTATTTTTTATAGAGAGGGGGTCTCACTTTTACACAGGTTGGTCTTGAACTCCTGGCCTCAAGTGATCCTCCTGCCTCGGCCTCCCAAAGTGCTGGGATTACACGGGTGAGCCACTGTGCCCAGCCCTAATTTCTTAATGTCATATCTGACAGTCTTGACATTTGCCCTTAGAAACATGTGGTCATTTATTTTAGTTTTTTTGTCTTATTTATTTTGATGTTACTAAGAGCACAGTAGATTAAAGGCATCTTTGTTCCAGTCTCTGCTGACTCCCCCTACCCCCAAAAAAGGCTGTATGAACCTAACTAGAGCTATACCCAGGAAATTAAGATGAAATTTTTTAGTTATTCACTCTTGTTTTCCTTGGATATAACCTAGTATTTGAAATGAGAATCTAGAAACTGTTCTCAGAGCATTCCTGGTAGAAAAAAATAAAATCTTATGTCTTTGTATCTCAGTTCTTCCTAAGTTAGGAGAGGGGCTCTTTCCTAGTCCCTTCTTTTACAAATTGCTGAGTTTTTAAAGTATCTTCCAGATCTGAGAGCCTGACTTTCATTTATCCTTCTTTTGCCACCCTTGCAAAACCACATATAGCTAGGTTGTTGATAATGATATTGTCATTATATAGAATTCTTCATTCTTTTATCAAATAGTCTTCCAGCTAATATAGCAAATTAAAAAACAGCCAGTGTATTCTCTCTCTGGTTAGTGTATTTCTGTAATGTAGATTGACTTGCTCAGCAGTTGCATTCTGTCTGAAACCCTTGTTAGGGCCTCTCTGTATGTGGATTCATAACACATCTGTGTGTACATCTACAGTGCTGTATAAATAATAATAAGTAATCACCAGATGGCCTATAACTGCTCCTCTGGACCCGCTGGGTCTCTTGAAGCTGTTAGTAAAGTCTTCTGGCATTTTGCTGGGGAAAACTTGTCATAGATTTATTTCTAACAAAATTCAAACTCACAACTGGGTGTTTAGGACTAGATATTGCTGTCTGTGTGGTAAATATTTAACAGGCTTTGTACAATGACAAGTAAAAGCGCCATTACTAACCACACACAGTGGCTGTGGAGTTCTTCCCTCCCGGCCATTTAGAAAGGAAAAGAAATGCTGATAAATTGAACATTATGAACAAGGTGCAAGAGATACTCTCTGGAAGATCTTTCTGAAGGGAAAAAAGAGAATTACAACATTCTGCTCAAAGGATTGTAACTGGGCAAACTTAAGCTTTTTAGCCATATGCCAATGGCTTAAATAAAACACAATGCCCCTTTTAGATTGGATTTTATAATACTTCGAGAAAAGCCCCTTCAGCTGGAGTTTGGTTAGATTGAAGTTTTGTTTTAATAGAGTCTTCATAACCAAATGATAAGCCACTTTGAAAAGATTACAGTTGCCAGTGTTAGTAGACATTTGGCTAAATTTCAGGTGTTTGGTTGTCTAAAAATTAAGACATATATATATTGTTTGCCAATATTATTTATAAAGCAAAACGTCTTTATTTTTGTCCTCTTTCCATTAATTTTTATGAAAAAGGTTATGTATTTTGTTTGGGGAAAAATCTTTTACTGGTTTTCTGCTTATAATTTTCTGTGCTGTTTTGCTATTACTAATGCCTTTGCTTCAGAAACTATTTCAAGGTACTTATTCAGTACAATATATGTTTTTAAAAATCAAAATAGAACTCATTACCTCTAAATTTTAGTGAGTTTTTTTTCTTTCTTTGTTTATCATAAGATAACCAAAATGTTTTATACAGAAATTGAGTATCTTAACTCTCAAGCTTAGTTTTCCTTTGTCTGTTGAAGGTTGAATCTATTTAACCACAGAGAGACTGTCCTTTAAATCATAGCACACGGCTGTTACTTTTTGAGGTAAGATGTGTAGAGAGCTTTTCTCTTTCAAAATCTCATACTGAAAAAATGACATTGTGAGAGAGAAATGCTCTTAATAGTTTATAGTAAGATTTGCTTTTTAAATTTTCTCTCACAAAATTTTCATTTTAAGCATAGGATTTTAAGAAGGAAAACATCATGGAGAAAAATGAAACCTTTGAGGTTTATCTCTTTGTAACAATGCCTTTGTGTTTTTACTTTGAAATTTCTTTGTGCAGGGAAATATACTACCTTTGTACTTGTGCTTTGGTAAGAATCTGGACTATTTGCAGTTGTCATGCGAAAGTACACAGAGAATGAGAATGAATTTTGTGAAATTAGCTCATTGTCAGTCTGGCACACCATGTGCCCTGTGTGGCTGCTGATTCTGTCGGCAGATTGAAGTGCTGATCCAACTTCTGCTCTAACGACTAAAATTGCCAGCCGTCATTCCAGCTTTTAAATCTTGTTGTTCACATTGATGATGTCAGATTTTGAGCAAACATAGCTCTGTCTTTAGATCCCAGATGGAATTGGCAATTCCCTGGGTTGGAAGGAAAGAGTTCTTCCTTTTTGCCTTTGAAAAACTTGAGTGGCTCAGCAGGGAAAGTCAGCAGAATAAATCTGCAGCCTTGCCGCATCCTTTGAGTCGTAGAAAGCTGTGTGCTCTGTTCGGCATTCAGCAGATTGGCTGTCAAAATTGCGGCTCTGCGTAACAAAGACATGGCCTTTCGAAGAGCTGTTTATGTTATTCCGGAGAGAATCATCCTGTGGCAAAAGGAACAAGTCCTTTCTCCTCCCAAGGGTCAGATCTTCTTTTGATACTAGGCAATTATCCCTTGATTTTCCTGAAAAATAGCTCAATCTACCGTAAAGATTGGCACCAGCATGGGTTGCAGACACAAGCTCTGCAATGGTTACAGTGACAAGCTCTGATTCCTTAGCCACAGGGAGAGGCATCAGGGTGATACTAGTAAGTATGCCAGAGGCTTAATGGTGGTGATTTTTCTGCTGAGAATCCGAGTATCCCTTATAAACATCTTGGCTTCTGTTCTCCTTCTCCGAGGGAAATAAATTTGTTTTAGTTGTTTGCACACGTCACTAAAAAATGCCACTGTGAGAGTTGTCTTTCTCTCCTTCTTTCACTTCCTCAAGCTTCTTTCCTCGTCTTTAGTTACTATCCCCTCCAGTTTGAGATCAAGCCCTCCAGTCTAATTTTTTACTTTTTGCCTTCCTTTGATATACCTTATATTGGATCTTATTAGCCCTTATACCTGGTGGAAATTTTTTAACCAGTGTTTCCTTTTTTTTTTTTTAATTAGGGGACTTTATTTTTTAGAGCAGTTATACATTTACAGAAAAATTGAGTGGAAATTACAGAACGTTCCCGTACACCCCCTCACTCTACCCCACCCACAGTTTCCCTATTATTAACATCTTACATCAGTGTGCTACATTTTTTATAATTGGTGAGCCAATATTGATACGTTATTATTAACTGAAGTCCTAGTTTTCATTAGGGTTCACTTTGTGTACATTGTATGGGCTTTTTTTTTTTTTTGGTTTTTGAGACTGAGTCTCACTCCATTGTCCCACTGCAACCTGAAACTCCTGGATTCAAGCGATCCTCCTGCCTCAGCCTCCCAAGTAGCTGGGACTGCAGGCACCTGCTACGCCTAGCTAATTTTTTCTATTTGTGGTAGAGATGGGGTCCTGCTCTTGCTCAGGCTGGTCTTGAACTTCCAACCTCAAACAATCCTCCCACTTCGGGTTCCCAGAGTGCTAGGATTACGGGTGTGAACCACCATGCCCAGCCCATTCTATGGGTTTTGACATGTATAAAGACATGTATCTACCATTACAGTATCATACAGAATAGTTTCACTGCCATAAAAAATGCTTTGTGTTCCACCTTTTCATCCTTCCCTCCTCCCAAACCTCTGATAACCACTGATCTTTTTACTGTTTCTATAGTTTTGTCTTTTCTAGAATGTCATGTAGTTGGAATCATACGGCCCTCTAATTTTTTAAAATTGTGAGCAGATAGCCATGTAATTGGAAATAGTTGGCAAAAAGGGGAGAGAAAATTAGACATGGTAGGCTCCACAGCTTCAAGTTCCCTCTAAAACTCTAAGAATTTATCCAGGGATATTTAGGTGGCCAGCCTTTCTTTGCTGGGAGTATCTCTGGTGTTATAGGAATCGGCTTGCCTAGTTTTACTCGTTCTAGGTTTTAGGAGCAAAGACAAGATGAACACTGAATGGGTTGTATCTGGGGAATCAAGATATTAGGGCAGGCAAAACAAGAGGAATTAGAGCATTTGATCCCTTTTCCTTTGATTAGGTTGAGAACAATAAAATCTTCTCTGCTTCCCTTCCATGGGCATCCTTATATATGATTGAAAAAAAAATCAGTGCAATTTAAGGTCAACAGGAAAGATTTCCTGTCTGGAAATAAACCCCTGCACTTCTACATTAAAGATTCATGTAAATTAGTAAGTTCTTAGAAAACTATGGAGAAGTCTATGGAGGCTATCATTCACACTTTAGTGTGAATTAGTTTAATGACAGCTGTGATTTTGGCTACATAAAGAAATGGAAGTTTTTATTTAGGGTTAGGGGATAGTAGATAAGGACTTGTTTAGGTGGAATGGTCCCTAAGCAAAGGAGATATTGCAGTTTATGAGGGTAAACAGATCTACTTCTTAGTTTTGTCTTAGGTTATCTCCACTTCCTTTACTAGAAACTAGTTGAGGAATCTAAATAAAAAGGGTCCCTGGCTGGGCACGGTGGCTCATGCTTTTAATCCTAGCACTCTGGGAGGCTGAGGCAGGAGGATCGCTTGAGCTCAGGAGTTCGAGACCAGTCTGCACAACAGTGAGACCCCATCTCTACTAAAAATAGAAAAAATTAGCCAGGCATGGTGGCATGCACCTATAGTTCCTAGTTACTTGGGAGATAGAGGCAGGAGGATCACTTGAGCCCAGGAGTTTGAGGTTGCAGTGAGCTATGATGACACTGCTGCACTCTAGCCCTAGACAGAGCAAGACACTGTCTGAAAAAAAAAAAAAAAACAGTAAACACTGCAGCCAACTTAATTCTCTTTGGAAAGAAAGAACCATTTCCTCCTTTTTCTACTTTGGAAAATTTAGATCAGTAAAATATGGAGGAAGGAGAAATACTGATTTCCTTGGTTCTAGAACTAATGCTTCCTATCTACTTAGAATTCTAGCTCCTTAGAATTGAGTAGGATCTCTTTTCATGCAGATATTTTCTCTTTATCCTCTAGGTTTGACTACATATGAGAATCTTCCAGTCTTGACCTCAGTGCTAATTTCCTTACTTGTCAAACTGAACTGACTCTGTGGTAAAGTGCATATTAGCCTTGGGAAGGTTCTTAGTGTGATGTTCAGGATTAATATCAATTAATGCATACTAATAGGTCATATATGCATATGTAATTTAGAGGAAATATTGTGTTTATATAATATACAGGAAAATGATCTTTCCATCCAGAGAGCATATGGGGAGAATGGGAGAGAACAAAATATGATGAAAATTGTTTAATTTTATTGATACAACAGCAGCATCAACAACAATAACCATAGCTCACTGAGTTCTTATCATGTACTATGCAAAAGTGCTTTACAGGTATTATTTTATTTAATCCTAGCAACCCTCTGAGGGAGAATTTAGTATTATTCCCATTTTACAGATGAGAAAACTAAGGCTCAGAGAGGTTAAGTAACTTGAACAAGGTCATACAGTATTTTGTGATGGAATTACAACACAAACCCAGAAAGACTGCAGACCAGCACTACCAGGCTAAATTGCTTCCTTATTATTCTCCATACACATGACAATATGTACATCTAGCATGGAAAGAAATGAATAATTAGTGGTTTTTTTGGTAAATGATCCAGATGCAATCAGTCAGGTGAGTCCTATGTATAGTTTGTTACTGATCTAGGCATCTGGCTGCTGTACCAGAGAGAGCTGAATCTCCAGCTGAGCTCTGCCTGTGCAAAAAAAAGATACGAATTCTTAACTAAAATGAAGAGACCTCTCTGCAACTGCCTCAGTCTTAAACTATAGTGTTTTTAATCTGCTTGGGAATGCTGCTGAGATGTGGCTAACACTCTCTGAGGTAAACCACATTTTGCAGCAAGAACATGATTTTAAGAGGGGAAAGAAAACTACTTCTTCTTCTTCTTTTTTTTTTTTTTTTTTTTTTTAGAGACAAGGTCTCACTATGTCACTCAGGCCGGTCTGCCGGTCTAAAACTCTTGGGCTCCAGTGATCCTCCTGCCTCAGCCTCCCAAGTATCTGGCTGGGATTACAGGCACAAGCCACTACACCTGGATAGGAAACTAATTTTTGACAAACCAGAAATGTAGATAGAACTAGAAAACTGGGACCTAAAAATCACGGCTTCAGCATCCTCTGCTGATAGGGTCAAAGAAGCATTGTAGTGTCATCTTTGTGAATTCTAGGCTGGATTACTTCCTGATTCATATTTCCTTCTTTCTCATCTTAGTTTTATGCCTGTAAGCTCCCAAATGCAAAGAATGGTGTCTGGGTATCTTGCTTTGTACAGTGCCGTGCAGTAGTGGGGCTTTTGTTCTAGTGGCTGCCGTGATGATTAGTAAGAGGAAATATGACTAAGGTGGAATTAAGGTATGATTATAAGTATATTAACATTATAATGAAATCTGACCAGTGATTGCTAACTTGTTTATTCTCTGACACTTTTGGCATATGACCCACTGCATGGAGGATCTTACTTGTTGAATAATAAAATTCTTCTTCACTCAGGTGTCATATACTCTCCTTCTTTGACTTGATAGTACCTCTCTATATCTGCTTTTTCCTTTTCCTTTATAAATTGTGTACAAAATGCAATGGACATTTCATTTATCCTTTATTATTAGAAGTGAAAATATATGGCTAAGGAGATACATGGAAATATTTATGTGAAGTAGTTTAAGTGATAAAAATATGTAGAAGTATACATAAAGGATCAAAAGAGATCAAACCCTAATAGTTGATATTTATAGTAAAGGGATTATAGGTATTTTGTGTCTGAATGTCTTTATCTTTTATTGGAAAGTTGTTTAAAATGTACATTTTCCTTCTTGATCCTGATAACGATTCATTGTATGAATGTAGACTATGTGAAATCACTGCGCATCCAACTACAAGAAACATCTGACTGGAGCCTTGTCTTTTCAACCTCTGACCATGAAGTCAAGTTCTTAGCTTCAGAACTGAGAATGCCTCATTGGGCAAGATTGCAACCTACCAAAATGGTCATTCTAAGTGTCCAGAGATCTCATTTGTTTATTTTGCTGGGTGCCTTTGATAGACCAGTTAGTTTGTAAGCAAGCACTTGTGTGTGTGTGTGTGTGTGTGTGTGTGTGTGTGTGTCTGTGTGTGATGTAGGCAGTTCCCATAAAACTGAATGCAAAGAAGAGGTGATTTGGGGCAGCAACCTGCAAAACAGAACTATGAGCCTGGCTCCTGAGAGGTTACCAGACAGACAATGACAGTTTAATGGGATGGATGAAGACTGCATTTTAATGCTACGCCTCAATTATCAATACCTCCTTTTTGTGTCTCTGTTCTCAAGCTTATTGACAAGAAAAAAGATCTTTCATTGATGTAGTTATTTGAATCAAGTGAAAAGAGGTGTTGAGATAGTTTTAAAGATCTCAGTTGTAGTATATACATGGAGTTAGCTATGTAATACCAGAGTGGACAAACAGTATTGTAGACACCTGTCACTTCAGTGAGCATCATTTTTTTTACACAGTAGCAATCTGTGCACATTAATTTTTTTACTATATTACGTTCATAACTTCAGACATTTGCTATTTTACTTCAGTTTCAGATATTTCTTAGGACTAAGACTATAGTCTCCTTCGGCTGTATACATTGGGAGTGGACAATAAAAGTGATTACTCTAAAAATTTCAGGGGTCTAGGTATCTATATATGTTTTATAAAATACCATATTAGATTCAACACTTTAGCTATTCCCTCTTCAGTCTTTTCTTCCCTTCTAGGTTTTACCTATATAATTGCAGTAGTGGAAAAGAAAGACTTTATTTTGTCAGTTTTTCACTATATGCATTTGAAACTACAGCTAGACTGGACCTTATGGAGGTTTGTATTTTCTTCTCTGCCCAGAATAGAGAAAGGTGTATGTACATACATATTAGCTCTTGGTAGAGCAGTGGTTAAAGGTTTGAACATATTGTACCTTTTTGGCTATTCCCTTAATCCTAAGGGAGGCATTTTGCTTCTCCATAGACAATAATCGGCTTGTCAGAGTGGAAAGGCTTTTTGTTTTTCCTTTATCTAGTAAAATGCAGGGGGCTAAGTCTTTCTGGGAAGCAATTTCTTCCTCCACCACATGAACAGAAGCTTGTGGATGCTGTCTGAAACAAAGGGGAAGTGGTGATAGAAAAATCAGTGGCTAGAGCATAATTGGATTAGAGCTCTGTCAAGGAGACAACAATTCTTGCTTGGAAGCTGGACTTTCTGCTATGCTATGCTTTTCTGTCTTAACATTAGAATAATAAACAGTAGGTACTGTACTTCAAGCTTAAATTTTCAGGCTCTTTTCTGAGCACTCTGTAAGAATAAATATGTAGTAACCTACTTACTTTTTCTTAGTGATTTTCTTTTCTTTTATTTTTTAGAGATGTGGTCTCTCTCTGTCTCCCAGGCTAGAGTGCAGTGGTATGAACACAGCTCACTGCAGCCTTGAACTGCTGGGCTCAAGCAATCCTCCTGCCTCAGCCTCCTGAGATCTAGGACTATAGACATGTACCACCAAGCCAGGCTAATTTTTAAAATTTTCTGTAGTGACAGGGTCTCACTTTGTTGCTCAGGCTGGTCTTGAACCCCTGGGCTCAAGCATTCCTCCTGCCTCAGCCTCCCCAAATGCTGGGATTACTGCGTTTGACCTCTTTGTGGTTTTCAGTCTTTTCTTTTTTCATTTCTGCTCTTTGCTTTTTTTTTTTTTTTTTTTTTTTTTTTTGAGACAGGGTCTTGCTCTATTGCCTGGGCTAGAGTACAGTGGCATTATCATAGCTCACTACAACCTCAAACTCTTGGGCTCAGGCAGTCCTCCTGCCTCAGCCTCCTGAGTAGCTGGGACTACAGGAACGGGCCACCACGTCTGGCTAATTTTTGTATTTTTTGTATATACAGGGTCTTGCTATGTTGTTCAGACTGGTCCCACACTCCTGGGCTCAAGTGATCCTCCCATCTCAGCCTCCCAAAGTGCTAGGATTATAGGCGTGAGCCACGGTTCCCAACCCTGCCTTTCTTTTTAAATTAAATAACTTTACTTTTTAGAGCAGTTTTAAATTCACAGCAAAATTGAATGGAATATACAGAGAGTTCTCATAAACCTTCTGACCCCCCCACATGCACAACCTGTCCCACTATCAACATGTTAAACCACCGTGGTACATTTGTTATGCTTGATAAACCTGCATCGACACATTATCACTCAAAGTCCATACTTTATGGTTACTCCTAGTGTTGTACATTCTGTAGATTTTAATAAATATATAATATGTATCCACCATTGTAGTATCATATAGAATAGTTACACTGTCCTAAAAATCCTCTGTGCTCTGCCTGTTAATCCCTCCCCACTCAACTGACCCCTGGCAACCACTGATCTTTTTACTGTGCCCATAGTTTTGCTTCTTCCAGAATGTCATAATTGAAATGTGCAACATGTAGCCTTTTCAGATTGACTTCTTTCCCTTAGTAATATGAACGTAAGTTTCCTCTGTGTCTCTTCATGGTTTGGTAGCTCTTTGTTTTTAAGTGCTGAATAATGTTCCATTGTCTAGGTGTACCACAATTTATTTATCCATTCACCAACTGAAGGACATCTTGATTGCATCCAAGTTTTGACAATTATGAGTAAAGCTGCTATATAAACATCTGTGTGCAGGCTTTTGCGTGGACGTAGGTTTTCAGTTCATTTGGGTAAATATCAAGGACCATGATCACTGAATTGTTTAGTAAGAATATGTTTAGTTTTGTAACAAACTGTCAAACTGTCTTCCAAAGTGTCTGTACCATTTTGCATTCCCACCATCAATGAACGAGAATTTATGTTGTTCCATATCCTTGCCAGCATTTGGTGTTAGTAGTGTTTTGGATTTTGGCCACTCTAATAAGTGTATAGTGGTATCTCATTTTAATTTGCATTTCCCTAAATAACATATGATGTTGAGTACCTTTTCACATGCTTTTTTGCCGTCTGTATATTTTCTTTGGTGACGTATCTAATCAGATCTTTTGCCTGTTTTTAGTCAGGTTGTTTGTTTTCTTATTGTTGAATCTTAAGAGTTCTTTGTACATTTTGCATAGCAGTCCTCTATAAGATGTGTCTTTTGCAAATACTTTCTCCTAGTCTATGGCTTGTCTTTATGTTCTCTTGACATTGTCTTTTGCAGAGCAGAAGTTTTTAATTTTCATGAAGTCCACTTATCAATTATTCCATTCATCGAAAAAGTCATCATCATACCCAGGATCATCTAGGTTTTCTCCTGTGTTATCTTCTAGAAGTTTCATAGTTTTGCATTTGACATTTAAGTCTGTGATCCATTCTGAGTTAAATTTTGTGAAGGGTATAAGGTCTGTCTCTAGATTCATTTTTTGCATGTAGACATCTAGTGCCAGCACTATTTGGTGAAAAGACTGTCTTTGCTCCATTGTATTGCTTTTGCTCCTTTGTCAAAGATCAGTTGACTATGTGAGTCTATTTCTTGGCTTTCTATTCTCTTCCATCGATCTAGTTGTCTATTTTTTCACCAGTACCACACTGTCTTCATTACTGTAGCTTTATAGTAGGTCTTAAAGTCAGATAGTGTCAGTCCTCCAACTTTGTTCGTCTCCTTTAATATTGAGTTGGTTATTCTTTAGAATCAGTTTGTTAATAGACACAGACAATTTTCTGGGGTTTTTATTGGGATTACATCAACTCTGTAGATCAAGTTGGGAAGAACTGAGTCTTCTTATTCATGAACATAGAATATCTCTCTATTTAGTTCTTCTTTGATATATTTTATCAGAGTTTTGCAGCTTTCCTCATTTATATCTTTTACATATTTTGTTAGATTTATACATAAGTATTTCATTTTTGGGGGTGCTAATAAATGGTAATTGTTTTTAATTTCAAATTCTGCTTGTTCATTGCCGATGTATAGGAAAGCGATTGACTTTTATGGGCCCAGCACGCTTCTGCTGCGTGACTCTGTTACCTGCAGTTGACTTTTATACATTAACCTTGTGCCCTACAACCTTGCTATATTGCCTATTTGTTCCAGGAGATTTTGTTGTTGATTTTTTTGGATTTTGTTCATAGACAATCATATCATCTGTGAACAAAGACATTTTTATTTCTTCACTCCCAATATGTATACCTTTTATTTCCTTTTCATTGCATTAGCTAGGAGTTTCAATATGATGTTGAAAAGCAGTGATGATAGGGAACATCTTGCCTTGTTCCTGATGTTAGTAGGAAAGCTTCAAGTCTCTCAGCATTAAGCATGAGGTTAGTTGTAGGTTTTTTGTAGATGTTCTTTATCAAGTTGAGGAAGTTCCCTTCTATTGCTAGTGTACTAAGAGTTTCTATCATGAATGGGTATTGGATTTTTGTCAAATAATTTTTCTGTATCTATTGATGTGATCATGTGTATTTTCTTCTTTAGCCTGTTGATGTGATGGATTCCATTAATTGATTTTCCAAATGTTGAATCAGCCTTGCATACCTGGGATAAATTCCACTTGTTCATGGTTGCAACTCTTTTTATACATTGTTGGATTCGACTTGCTAATATTTAGTTAATGAGAGAATTTTTCATCTATATTCATGAGAAATATTGGTCTATAGTTTTCTAATAATATACTTGTCTGGTTTTGATATTCGGGTAATTCTGGCCTCATGGAATGAATTAGGAAGTATTCTCTCAGCTTCTTCAGGAACAGATTGTAAAGAATTAGTGTGATTACTTCCTTAAATATTTGGTAGAATTCACCAGTGAACCCTTGGGGCCTGGTGCTTTCTATTTTTGGAAGGTTATCAATTTTTTTTTTTTATTCCAAGGTATTGTGAGGGTACAAACATTATAATTACACTTTATGTCTTTGCCTCACCCAAATGCAGGTTAAAGGCGTGCCCTTCCCTCGCTTTAGTGCTCCCCGTGTCCTTTAGTTGTAGATTCGCCCCCCATCCCCCTAATCCCTAGAGAGTGTTTCTGCTATGTGATCAACCTAGTGTTGATCGGTTAGTACCAATTTGATGGCGAGTACAAATGGATCCCATTCTTCTGCTCTTGTGGTGCCTCACTTTGGATAATGGGCTTAAGTTTAATCCAGGAAAGTATAAGAGGTGCTAGATCACTGTTGTTTCTTATGATTGAGTAATAT
>CAUYSK010076458.1:0-13582 GCA_963575035.1 Avahi laniger
CTACAGTTCCTCAGTCCGGTAACTTTACTTGCAATCTACATCCACTTTTTTATTCCTACTGTAACTATTAAAAAGTCTTTTGGTATTTTATTTTCTTTGTTGCTATTAGTTAAGGGTATTGAGTCTTTGATTTGGTTCTCAGTTTGACTGTTGTTGGCGTATATGAATGCTACTGATTTGCATACATTGATTTTGTGACTTGAGACTTCACTGAACTTATTTATCAATTGCAGTCGTCTCTTGGCAGAATCTTTGGGGTTTTCTATACATAAGATCATATCGTCAGCAAAGAGCAGTAGTTTGGCCTCTTCTTCCCCACTTAGATGCCCTTGATTTCCTCCTCTTGTCCTATTGCTCTGGCTAGCACTTCTAACACTATGTTGAATAGAAGTGGTGATAGAGGGCAACCTTGTCCGGTTCAAGTTCTAAGCGATAATGCTTTCAATTTTTCCGCATTCGATATGATGTTGGCTGTGGGTTTGTCGTATATGGTTTTTATCATTTTGAAGTAAGTCCCATCTACACCTATTTTGTTAAGCGTTCTTATCATAAAAGGATGCTAAATTTTGTTTAATGCTTTTTCTGTGTCTTTTGAGAGGATCATACGGTCTTTGTTTTTACCTTTATTTATGTGGTGAATCACATTTATAGATTTGCATATGTTGAACCATTCCTGTATCTCTGGGATGAAGACCACTTAGCAAATAGACAACCTACAGAATGGGAGAAAACATTTGTATGCTATACATCTGATAAAGGGCTAATAACTAGAATCTATATAGAACTCAGGAAAATCAGCAAGAAAAAATCAACCCCATTAAAAAGTGGCCAAAGGACATGAACAGAAACTTTTCAAAAGAAGATAGACTAATGGCCAACAAACATATGATAAAATGCTCAACATCTCTAATTATCAGGGACATGCAAATCAAAACCACAATGAGATATCATTTAACTCCAGTGAGAATCGCTTTTATCAAAAATTCCCGAAACAACAAATGTTGACATGGATGCAGAGAGATAGGAACACTCATACACTGCTAATGGGACTGAAAACTAGTGCAACCTGTATGTAAAGTGGTATGGAGATACCTCAAAGAACTAAAAGTAAAACTATCATTTGATCCAGCAATCTCACTACTGGATATCTACCCAAAGGAAAAAAAGACATTCTGTAAAAAAGATATCTGCACTTGAACGTTTATAGCAGCACAATTCACAATTGCAAAGATGTGGAAACAACCCAAGTGCCCATCAATACATGAGTAGATTAATAAAATGTGGTATATGTAGACCATGAGTACTAATCAGCCATAAAAAAAAAAATGATGAACTACCTCTTGTATTATCCTAGGTGGAGCTGGAGCCCATTCTTCTGAGTATCACAAGAATGGAAAACAAACACCACATGTACTCACCATTAAATCGGTACTAATTGATCAACATTAATGTGCACATATGGGAAGTAACATTCATACGGTGTCAGGCAGGTGGGAGGGGGCAGGAGGGAATGGGTAAATCCACACCCAACATATGTGGTACGTGCTGTCTGGGGGATGGGCAATCTTGTTGGGTGGTGCAAAAGCATACCTAGTCTTTGTACCCCCGTACTACTCTGAAATAAAAAAAAAAAGTCCTTTGAATAAGAACAAAGCTCTATTAAAGAATAACTTTTCCTCCATATTGTGAACTCGTTGAGAACACCTGGGTAACTCAACATCATTTAATATGTAATACAGGCTCCAGGCTAGCCTCTGCTTCTTCAGCAACTCCAGGAGAACAGCTCTGTTACAATAGTTAGACTCTCGTGGCAGATAAAGCACTGATTTTAAATGGCCTCAAATGGGGCGATGACCTAGTACTGCTTCTTTTTTAATCGTTATAGTACCAGCAAAACTAACTTTCCTGATGCATGTGCCTCTGCCATAGGAAACAGGAAGGCTAGTCTTTCTCCTTTGAAAGACTAGCCTTCCTGTTTTATTGTCTTTGACTAGGAGAGGTCTTAAAGAACAATTGAATTTATAAGTCAGCTATTGCCAGAAGGAACATTAGTAATATTAATTATACCACAATTAAATCATAGCAATAATTAAGCATGCATCAAAATTTAAAAGGACAGTTTTATACAATCTTCTCCAACTGGTTAAATTGAATCATTCTGTTACTTAAGTTGCTTTTCTCACACTATTATTTGTGGCATCCAATAAATTCCTTCTTCAGAAAAAAAAAGTACAGAGCAAGAGAGAAGTTCTTTTTGAGAAGGTGTAGACAGGTGGTAACATCAAGCCCAATGACTTGCCAAGCTGAAACCATGATTTCCCAAGTAGTATGGACTAGAGTTCTTAAGTGTCTCTGAGTACCAGTATTGCACTCCGAGAAAAGAAGGAGCTTTGCAGTCAGGCTGCTTCCAAATGACCCTCAATTTCTCTGAACCTCAGTTCTCTCATCTGAAGAATGGAGATAATAATATCTCCTTCATAGGGTTATTTTGACAGCACCTAGCATATAATTTAACTGTATATTGTTCCTAATTCTCCCTTGTCTGCGGCTCATGCCTCTCCTGAAGTGGTCAGCCTGTCTAGGCAGGATTATAAGTTGAGGTCTTAATATTCCAACATACTATAACATGTTTATTTCTTTTCCATCTTGTATCTAAAGCTTATAGCTCTCATTTTATTTTTAAAAAATTTTTTTAGAGACAAGGTCTCAATCTGTAACCCACGCTGGAGTGCGGAGGTGCAATCATAGCTCACTGCAGCCTCAAACTCATGGGCTCAAGTGATCCTCCTGCCTCAGCCTCCTAAGCAACTGGGAGTATGGGAACACTCCACCATGCTGGAAATTTTTTCTTATTTTTTGTAGAGACAGAGTCTTACTATGTTGCCCAGGCTGGTCTCAAACTGCTGACCCCAAGCAATCCTCATGCCTCGGCCTCCCAAAGTTCTGGGATTACAGCTATGAGCCACCATGCCCAGCCACAAAATGTATTTCTTAAAAAATAAGACTCGAAAGTCTTTGATCCATGGGCTACAGAATGGAGGATAGCTTGAGCCCAGGAGTTCAAGGCTACAGTGAGCTATGATTGTGCCACTGCTCTACAGCCTGGGTGACTGAGCGAGACCCTGTCTCTAAAAAAATAAAAATAAAAAAAAAATCAGTTCAGAAAAATCTATATCATTTAGAAGATTTTCTGATCAGTAGTAAGTATTTAGCATGTGCCCAGTGATTGTTTAGGCAACTGGTATTTGAGAGAGTCAAAGCACATGTATTACCCATCAGAGTCTCTAAATTCTAATTATGTAATTTTACGTCTTGAAAGAAGCACAGCATCACATTTTTCTGGCCTTATGGAGACGATTTAACAAGTATCAGGTTAGTTTGTAAGGGCATCTGCTCTTATTTAAGAGCAACATGACAACCAAGTATCTGAATGACTCTTCTGTGCCTCATAAAACGGAGGTTAGGTATTTTCCTGTTGTTGTTCAATTCCCTTTATTTAAAGGCTCATGCAATCAATTCCTACTTAAGTTGCAGCTGAATTTTATCCTGCTCATTGTCAGGAAATGAAAACTGTGCAATCCAACGTGTTTAACTTTTGCTTTTGCTGCCAGAAAGCTTAGTCAGTTCACTGCCCACGTGTGCCAATCAGTTCGATTTAAGTGCCTTAATGCCCACTCGCTCTGGTTCCTTCAGATGTAGTCTGCAGGACTTTATTGTTAATTACCTAATCTTGTACCGTTTCTGAATCTTGAGTCCTTTCTGAAGTAGGGGGCAGGACAAAATTCAAACCTTGGATGAAAACAGTTAAATAGTTTATTCCATTCAGCAATAGCAACAACAAAAATACTGGGTTAGTATTATAAGGGATTAGATATTTAAGATTTCTGTTCGAAAAGACTTAAAGTGGTAAATAAAAAAACCAAGGATGTTTTATGTAATTATATATCACATATGTGTATAAGAGCAAAGAAATCAAATCCTAGAGTCAGAGTGCTTAAATCCGAACCCTAGTTTTACCCTTTCCCAGTTGTGTATCATTGAACAAGTTATTTATCTTTTCATTGCCTCGAGTTCATCATCTCAAAATTGCAGATAAAAAGAACCCCAACTAAGGTCGCTTCCAGGATTAATGAAATATTTAGGATATGGTAAGCTCTCCATAAATACTAGCTTTTATTCTTACAACTCCCTTTTTCTCATTATGATAACAGTGTATCCTGATAATGTTTGAAAGTCCAACATTCAAAAGTTGAGCAATAGCCTTACATGTTTTAAGGCGGGATGGGTTATCTTCCCCAAATGCTAACAGTTGGAAAATCCTTAATTTTGCTTCCTGTAGAGACTGACTTAGTCAAACCCCAGTAATCTAGAACACATGAAAATCTTTAGCAGGCACAAATGACCAGAGTAGAAACAGCTGTGATCGTGAGAGGGGGCTCAAACTTTGGTAATCCTTAGGACCAGGGGAGTAAAGCCATGCAGCCCCCTTCCCTGGCCCCTCTGCAGGGCATTCCAGGTATGCGAGGATTGGGGTAAGAGGGAGGAGATCTCTTTCCTCACTTCCAAAACAACTGCTGAATGAAGGCTTGGTCCACTCCTCCTAACGGGCTCACCCCTGAGTAAGTCCCCACCGAGTGGAGACTCAGTGGCCAGCATTCCCTGTACATGTGGTCAGAGAGGAGGGGGCCTAACAGTAAGATACAAGCTTGAGGTGATGACCCTATGTGATGAGCCTCTCCACACCCCCTGGCAGTCAAGAGAAGGCATCATATGTTAGGGAAGGGATTGGGGATGGGGACATGTGCTAGCTTAAAATCTTAGATGTCCAGCCTTGGCTCTCAACCATCAATCACCCTTAGCCTTCTCCCCATCACCAGCAGTAGCAGCAAGTGGACACCAGCATCACCCACTTTTGGCTCAAAATCATCAACAATCAGATGACATAGGGAAAAAACAAATAAGCATGTCACTGTTACATTCCAGACATTGTGCTTAATGATTTATATAGAAATCTTATACAATATACTATCTCGTGAACAGAAATGTGGGAAGCGTGAAAGCTAGATTTCTGAAAGTTGAGATGTTTTTTATTTTTGGTTTATATTGTTATTTCATTACATCCTTATTTAGAGGAGTCACAATAAATTATAGCTTAATCATGTTTATAAAATATCTGTTCATATGTGTTTTTGAATATTCACTTAAGGAAATGGTACCAAAAGCTCTTTAAGGAGGGCCTTTAGGTTGAGTTGGCAGAATGACAGGTCTAGTTACTGTGTAATTGGAGGCTGCACTATCCAATATGGAAACCACCAGTCACATCGATCAAGATCGATTGATTCAAAATCGGAAAAATTGCAAGTTTTGTTGTTTTTTTTTAGCTTTAGATGAGTCATGAAATATAAAATTCACTGCCCAATTAATATTTGAGTATGCTTTGTCCTCAAGCCAAGGACTTTTAAATTTACAAAGAAATATTGTCCATTCATGCCCTAAAATATCACACTCATGTATTTTTCAATATTTTACATTTGTCAAAGAATATTTTCAGCTAGATATTAAAAAATTAGTTTCTAACACAAAAAAAAGTTTTCCAGCTGTTAGGCCAAAAATCAGATTAATTGTAATTTTTTTAAAGGGAATAATATTTCCTATGTTTCTTTGTTTCACTGTATGATACATTTTAAAGATATTTATGCTCAGTTTTCTGAAGCAGATTTCATGAAATATGTCCTGGATACATTGTTAAAATCATTCAGTGTATACATGCAAATGCAATGAATCATTTCAAGTTTATGGAACTGTTGAAAGAAATAGAAGACAGTAAATTTAATGACCTCAGGATTTCTTTGACATTGTTCTTTGGTTGAGTCACGGAAGATATTTACAAAGATGTATTGTGCTGCTAACCCTAATTCAAAATTTTCTTGAAAATACAGGAATACTTGCCAAATATTCAAAAATCAAAGACAAAAAATGGTAGTGTGATTTACGTCTTCACACCAATATCACACTGCATATAAATGAGCTAAATTTGGAACTCTAAGGAAAGGAAAAGCTTATCTGTGACCTAGCTAGACAGATACAGGTTTTAAGTTGAAATGAAAACTTTCTATCATTTAGCCAATAATAATTATTTTTATAGTTTTCTTAAATGAACCAAGATGCAGATTTTAATTGTAATTGATAGCATTGTGTAAATTGGCTGCAAAAACTATAAGAAAAATGTGAAGAACTCATTGTTGATACCGATAGAGTTCCTTTTCAATCTATCAATACCATTTTGAGTTCAATGTTAATAATACCAAGTTCACACAAGAGTTGATGAGTGTACTTAACTTGTACAGACATAGTTTTGAAACTGATCGCTTTTGCTTTAAAGTCAAAGCAATTATTGCTAAAGAGACCAGTTTTGTCAATGCGCATGCAAATATTGAAGAGTGATTTTTCAGTTAACAGAAAAAAATTTTAAGTGTATTTGGAACATCTTAGGTATATAAATATGCTTTTCCAACTGTACATTTTATAAAATCGTTCACTTCAACTCAATTATTTCCCATAAAAATTGAGCATCTGAATTTGGTGAACTGTAAGTGTAAAGTACACTTAGTAAGAAGAAAGAAATCTAAAATATCTCATTAACATTTTTATATTGATTACATATTGAAAAAATAATATTTTGAGTGGATTAAGTTATATAAAATGTATTATTAAAATTAATTTGCATTTTTTTTCTTTTTTCATGTGGCTACTAGAAAGTTTCAAATTACAGATGTGACTTGTGATACATTTGTGTCAGTTAGCACTGGTCTGGGGAAGTCTATGCAAACTGCCTCCTCAATAAATCCTGCACTTAGGGGCTTCAAAGGGCAAGGGAGGACAGAAGCCAGTCTGGAAGAGTAACAGGTACCCCGACTACTCCGAGAACTCTTTTGCCCTGATTGAATATATACACGTGTTTGTCAGTACTTGCCATTGTCTTGCTGCTCTTTCCTCTCCTGACTGTGAAAGAAAAAGAAAGAGGAAGGTCACTTCTGGAAGCTTAAAGCCAGATTTCCTCTGAAAGTCTAGCTGGCCAGTTAAAATACGTCAGAGTCTATTCAGGGAAACAAAGAGTAAAATAGATGCCCTTTCTCTGGTAAGTATAAGTAAATAACGACAGGCTTTTGACCCCAGAGTCACCAGAAGCCCTGAAACAGTGAAAGGGAGAGACTCAGTTTCTGAGACTCTTTAAAAAGCTAGGACTTTTTAACACTGGAAACTTAATCTAAGAAAGGAAAAGGTTGTTTTTACAAAATAAGAAAAGTGGGGTTAGATGAAGAAGTAATTAGGGCTAAAAGTTGAAGTTTCATGGGAGAAAGATATTTAATTTGCCCTTATGCATTTTTGTTTCTTTGTATTTTGCTATAAAATGAGTAAGAATTATACACAGTGATAAGTGATTAATAATGACCCAATAATTTATGCTTTTATGTTAATAGTCACATTTGGGGCAAATATCAGGATAAATGACCAGATTGCTGCTCTTTGTCTTGCTCGTTATGGTGGGGGAAAGGTTTTGTTTGTTTGGGGAGGAAGGTGTTGTGGAGAAATAACCCATTTACCTAGTGGCAGATACATGGCATCCAGACATGGAAACTGGGAAAAAACAAACACTTTCTGGAGCAAGCTTACAGACAGCCTCAGCGCTCGGTCTGCATCATAAGCGGCTCTGTGCCTTCAGTGCCTGGCGCCGTGCCTGGCACCACGTGGGCGGCCAGCATCATTTGTTGGACCGAATTGTGAAATGAGGTCATTTCCACAAAGGGATTTGTTGTTTAGTCGGAAGACAGAATGCGAACCGTAAGGAATTAAATAAATGTAATTGTTTGTCTTTTTTTCTGTATTTTTTGTATTTTGTTTGTATTTATTTTGTTAATTAAAAACATTTGTTTCACCTAGTTTTTATTTTTAAAAAAGACAATGGGTACCCAGGAAGCAACACAGGTACCCTTCATTACCTGAATTCTCACTCTTCAAATATTCCCTATAATGGCACGCATCCATTTTTATCCCACATGCATTGTCCAACTGGAAACCTGCTATAAAGCATCTGCATTCTGGGCCAGTAAAAACTCATAATTTGAACACAAGTCTGGGCAGGAGGGTGTAGGATGCCCTGCAGTCGTATCTCGGCTGTTTCGCCTGTAAGATGGCTTGTCTCTTGCATGTGTTGTTTATTGCATTGTTTAAGCTTGTGGTTATCATCATCATCCTCTCCATATTGTTAAGTGAAAATGCCTTCTAAAAAAAGTGGAAAAGCCCGTGAGAAAGTGTGTGAGCCAAAGAGCCCTAGAAAAGCCCAATCACTAAAAAGGAAGTTGAGAATGAAAAAGCATTTCGAGAGAGGAGAATGAATAAAGAACATAAGCAGATAGAAAGGACAATGTAATTTGTATTGGATATTGAACCATGTGGTCACACACAGCATTTGTCTGTACTTACTAATGTGTTCATTAAATGTAATAGGTGTTTTAAATCCTTTATACCTTTCAGAAATCTCCATGGCTTGTTAAATAGACTTCTAAGAGTGTTTTAATGATATTTGGGGAAATGGTTGGGGTTTTAAAAAATTGTTGTTTTATTTTTCTCATTTATAATAATGAAATATAGGCTCCAGCTATCTGAAATTTCAAAATCCAAAATATTTTCAGAAATAAATTGGATTTGGATGATGCAGGATGCCTTAATCACAGATCGAAAGCAGAATTTGATGGTGTTATGAACAAATCTGTGTTTTCATATCTAGAAAGGCCTTTTAACTACAAAGAACTTAACATTTTTGTTGTTACTTAGAGATATTTGGCAAGCAAATGACTCTAGATAATTCTCCACAAGAGAACTTCAAAGAGTCCTCTGTTATTGAAGTGAAGTCAGAATCCTAAATCAAAATTTTTTTTAAAAAAATCACATACATTTGAAATATTTGAGACCTTTGTAAATTCTCTTTCCCCAAAAAAGAAAAAAAAAATGAATGTGGAAGGCACAGTTGGTCCATGGACTGTTGTGACTGTTTCTAGCTGGTTTCTCCATCTCTAGTCATCACGTCGCTCTCTGTCCCCATGGTCAATGCAAAGCTCTTAGAATTCTTTGGTGAAACACTATTTGATTATAACAGCTTCAGGATCAAGAAAATTCAACTCTCCATTTCTTTTTGAGTCAAATTAAAATGTCTCCTTCCAATGATCAAGATTCTACCACGTCCTCAAGTCTCCAGTGACTGTCACTGTCCCTGTGTTAGCTTGCCCTTCGTTGTATGTTACTTTGTGGTTCTTTCCAACCTCCTGGGATGGAAGACCCTTGTGTGCTCAGAGACACTGCTCTTTGTTTCATTCAGTTCTCTTAGGCACATGTACAATAGGGATGTGTCACTATATAGCTTCAAGTACAGGATACATATAGGGCTAAATAATGTGCATAAAATGAGTGGATGAACATGACATTATCTACTTGAGTAATTATCGTAAATTCCAGGACACTGAGAATATAAAGAAGAGCTCCATTCTCAATCATAGGGTGGACTAGACACTCTGAAATGTCCTGCTGTAAAACAAAATGAAATATAATTGACATCTTTTTAAATGCAAAGCTGAGCCCACAAGAAAGTATGAGAAATCCCTAAAGGAACAAGAAATCAGATTCATAAAGCTGTGCTCAATGCCCAGCCACCCAGAGGGATTTTTCCAGTTGCTCAGGTAGATGTTTTGGTTTAAAGGACCATAAAGAGGAGGCAAAATAAGGCCCTCTCAACATGGGACCTGGATCCAAAACCTCTGGAAAGCACTGTTGTTGGGTCCATAAGGGGCTATTTTCTCAGTGAAAGAGGATCAGAAAAAATGCACTCCACTTCTGAATATATGCAAAGGATGAGTATATCACTTTATCCTTTTCTGAAACCCCACTAAAATTAGAACAAAAAGAATTTTTAATTCATAAGGACAAAGAGCGTAGGAGAAAATCAATAAGGGTAAAATACTGAAAGCTTAAGTACTTATGGAAAATTAGCCCCTGACTTAGAAGATCCTTAGAAGGCTGAATCCTAATTCTGAACTGGGGAAAGCTGGAAAGTACCAGAATTTTTACTGTAAAATCTTCCAAAAGCTCAGAATTGGCACAAGAATCCAGTAGGAGGTGAGAGTAAAGCCAAAGTTAAAAATGAAATGAATAGTTGAAGGTCAGTTTAAGAAACACTTAGTCACATTTTTGCCCACTTCCACTTGTCCCATCAAGCCATAGCATCAGTGACTGCTCCTTCCCAAATGCAGCAAGATGACCAGAGTCACTGAAGGATGTAAACCAGAGATTCCCTAGACTGCCAGATGTCAACACCTTTTTAGGACAGGAGCACCATTCTGAAAATAGGAGCACCAGTTGAATGCTGAGATGGATCCCCAGCCCACTCTCCAGTAGTTCCCAGGACACACACAGTTAGAGCTAAACACCCCAGACAGGACAATGGAAAACTTTCCAAGGTCTCTGACAAAGACAAGAGGAAAGCTCTAAAACTACTTTTGCAAGAGGTTCCCCCAAAATACATCTCAGCCATAACCCAAACCCTCCCTCCAGAGCATGGACCATGGACCAACTGTGCCTTCCACACTTATATTTTTTTTCATTTTGGGGGAAAGAGAATTTACAAAGGTTTCAAATATTTCAAATGTATGCGATTTTTTGGAAAAAAATTTGATTTAGGATTCCGACTTCACTTCAATCAGGTTGCTAGTGTCCCAATAAACAGTAAATATTAGCAGACATTCAAGGTCATCAGTTGTCAAAGAAAACCTCTATCATGAAAGATATAGACTAAAATAAACCCAAATTAATGGGGACAGGGGGAGGGCGGGAAGGAAATGGAGACTACCCAAGAAGAAGAAAATTTTTTTGAAAACAACTGTCATCAATATCCTCACAAAGACAAGAAAAGATATTGTGACCATAAAACAAAAATACAGTGCCAAAATAAACAAAAATAATAATAAAGAAAGGAAAATAAAAGAAACAACATTCAGAAAACAAATTGAAAAGCACCCTGGAAACAAAAAGCATTCTAGTAGAAAAAAATAATAATAATAAGAGTTGAAAATCACCCAGAATAGAGTAAAAACCCAAGACGGAAAATATTATTGAAAAGATAAGAAAGCCAAAGTACTAGGTCAGAAAGTCTGCCATCTAGACAACAAAGTAATTCAAAATATTTTTTTCCTGTTCATTAAATTCGTTACATTAAATTTGGCCAAAGCCCCCTTTTCACTTTGGATTCCTACATAGCAAATTGCAACAAAATATTTTTTCCTGTTCATTAAATTTGTTACATTCAATTTGCACAAAAGCCTCTTTTGTACTTTGGATTCCTGCATAGAAAATTGCAACATACTTAGTATGTATGGATCAAAGAGTAATTTTGACTTTCAGGTCTTATTATTGAAGAAATACATTCTTAAGGTTATGGTTGCAATAGATAGTGATTGCTCTGATGGATCTGGGCAAAGTAAATTGGAAACCTTCTGGAGAATATTCACCCTTCTAGATGCCATTAAGACCATTTGTGATTCATGGGAGGAGGTCAAAATATCAACATTAGCAGGAGGTTAGTAGAAGTTAATCCCAGCCCTCATGGATGACTTTGAAGGGTTCAACACTTTAGTGAAGGAAATAACTACAGATGTAGTAGATATAGCAAAAACGGAAGTAGAAGTGAAGCCTACAGAGGTGACTAAATTGCTGCAATCTCATGATGAAACTTTAACGGATGGAGATCTTGTTGATGAGCAAAGAAAGGGGTTTATTGAGATGAAATCTACTCCTGGTGAAGATGCAGTGGATACTGTTGAATGACAAAAGGATTTATAGTATTACGTAAACTTAGTTGATAAAGCAGTGACAAGGTTTAACTCCAGTTTTGAAGGCAGTTCTCTGGGCAATATGCTGTCAAACATTATCACATGCTACAGAGAAATCTTTGTTAAAGTAAGAGTCAACCGACATGGCAAACTTCATTGTTATCTTTTGTTATGAAATAACCACAGCCACCCCAACCTTTAGCAACCACCGCCCTGATCAGTCAGCAGCCATCAACATCAAGGTGAGACTTTCCATCAGCTAAGAGAGTATGATTTGCTGAAGGTACAGACAATTGTTGACATTTTTTATCACTAAAGTATAAGGTATGTACATTGCTTTCTTAGACATACTGCTATTGTATGCTTAATAGACTATAGTACAGTGTAAACATAACTTTTATATGCACTGAAAAACAAAAAAAAATCGTGATTTGCTTTATTGTGATATTTGCTTTATTGCACATGTGTACATGGTAACATGTTCAAGAATGTTCCCTGTGTCAGTGTTTGTAATTGGAAAATTCTGGAGATATTAATAGAGAGAAGAAAAATAAATTATTATATACTCAAATGATGGAATACCATGCATCACTAAAAATTGATAGACTGGAGTTACATATATCAACACAAATAAACCTCACAAAAATATTGAGGGATAAAATGAAATTGTATAGTAGGGCATGATGGCACATGCCTATATCCCAACTACTTGGAAGGCTAAGGTGTGAGGATCCCTTGAGCCCAGGAGTTACAGATCAACCTGGGCAACATAATGAGATGGATGATTGATAGATAGATGATAGATAGATAGATAGATAGATAGATAGATAGATAGATAGACAGATAAGCCAAGTTGAAGAATACATATAGTATGATGCCATTTATTTAAAGTATACGGGAAAGGACACAACAAAAAAAGAAAACTACAGACTAATATTCCTCATAAACATAGGTGCAAAAATCCTCAACAAAATACTAGAAAACTGAGTCCAATAGCACATCAGAAAGATAATCTGCCATGATCAAATGGGTTTCATCCCAGCAATTCAAGGATGGTTCAACATACCAAATCAATAAATGTGATTCACCACATAAACAGAATTAAAACCAAAAATCATATGATCACCTGAATAGATGCAGAAAAAGCATCTGATAAAATCCAGCACCGCTTTATGATAAAAACCCTCAACAAACTAGGCATAGAAGGAATATACCTCAAAACAATAAAAGCCATATATGACAAATCCATAGCCAACATCATAATAAATTGGGAAAAGTTGAAATCATTCCCCATAAGAACTAGAACAAGACAAGGATGCCCACTGTAACCATTTCTATTCAACATAGTACTGGAAGTCCTAACCAGAGCAATGGCATGAGAAAGAAATAAAGGACATCCAAATTCGAAAAGAGAAGGTCAAACTATTCATTTTTGCTAGTGACATGATTTTGTGTTTAGAAAACCCTAAAGACTCCTCCAAAAGACTCCTATAATTGATAAATAAATTCAGTAAAACCTCAGTTTACAAAATTAATGAACAAAAATTAGTAGCATTTCTATAAAGTAATAACAGTCAAGAGAGTCAAATCAAGAACTCAATATTATTTATAATAGCTGTAAAGAAAATAAAATATCTAGGAATATACTTAATCAAGGAGGTGAAAGATCTGCAGGGAAAACTACAAAATCCTGATGAAAGAAT
>CAUYSK010076461.1:0-16290 GCA_963575035.1 Avahi laniger
ATACAAGTAGAATTACCATTTGACCCAGCAATCCCGTTACTGGGCATCTACCCAAAAGAGCAAAAGTCGCTCTATGAAAAAGACACCTGCACTCGAATGTTCATAGCAGCGCAATTCACAATTGCAAAGATGTGGAAACAAGTCAAGTGTCCATCAATACATGAGTGGACTAATAAACTGTGGTATATGTATACCATGGAGTACTAGTCAGCTTTAAGAAACAATGTTGATATAGCACCTCTTATATACTCCTGGAAAGAGCTGGAACACATTCTACTAAGCGAGGTATCCCAAGAATGGAAAAACAAGCACCACATGTACTCACCATCAAATTGGTATTAACTGATCAACACATAAGTGCATATATAAGAATAACATCTATTGGATGTTGGGCAGGGGGGAGGAGGGAGGAGGGGACGGGTATATGCATACACGAAGAGTGCAATGCGCACCACACAAAGGATGGACATATTTGAAACTTGGACTGAGGCGGGGGGAGGGGGCAAGGGCAACATATGTAACCTAAACATCTGCACCCCCATATTATGCTGAAATAAAAAAAAAAATAGAATGAACGCAAAAAAAAAAAAAAGAAGAAGAAGAAAGAAAACTAAGGATCACTTTTTTTGGGGGGGGAAGGAGAGTCTCACTTTGTTGCCCTGGCTAGAGTGAGTGCCGTGGCGTTAGCCTAGCTCACAGCAACCTCAAACTCCTGGGCTCAAGCTATCCTACTGCCTCAGCCTCCCGAGTAGTTGGGACTACAGGCATGCGCCACCATGCCTGGCTAATTTTTGCTATGTATTTTTAGTTGTCCAGCCAATTTCTTTCTATTTTTTTAGTGGAGACAGGATCTCGCTCTTGCTCAGGCTGGTCTCGAACTCCTGAGCTCAAACAATCCGCCCGCCTTGGCTTCCCAGAGAGCTAGGATTACAGGCGTGAGCCACCTCACCCGGCCTAAGGATCACTTTTAAGCTGGCAGTTTACTCTTTGTCCAAGTACATCAAGTGCCTGATGTTCCCACAGGTTGACTCCTAAAGCATGCTACCTACCCTACTTCTCCCAATATTAATAATCCTGAACAAAAGGCATTTTTTTGGTACCAATGTTTAATTTGGTTCTCTCTTAATATTTCTCCTGCCCTTTCTCTAGTCAGCAGAACCCCAATTCAGACACCTTAGGACATATTCTGTGTGTTATTGGGCATATTGCAAAGCATCTTCCTAAGAGTACCCGGGACAAAGTGACTGGTGAGTGTCTATTAGAGAATTTTCCTTGAAGAGGTGTTGCCATTCATTCATTTCAGTTTTCATATATATATATATATATATATATATATATATATATTTTGTTTGTTTGTTTGTTTGTTTTGTTTTAAGTTACACTTCAAAGGTTTTGACTTCTTCTTAGGTGTCATCAAGGGTAAGCTGAATGGATTTCAGTGGTCTCTGGAGTTGATCAGTTCAGCTGTTGATACCCTGCAAAGGCTTTGTAGAGCGTCTGCAGAGACAGCCGTGGACGAAGAGGTATGGCCACAAACTCTGCTTGATATGTTTCTGACTTATTTGTACTCAGACATGTTATTCTGTTTCAGAGTTTGAGGAGTGTTCTCTATAGATAGAGGACCTCTAAGGATGTGTAGTCCCCAGTGACTATTGCTACAACAAGACAATGCTATGTGACTAGCTCTTGACATTCCCCAAGAAGATCTGGCTGCTAAAGATACATGGTCCCTAAGGTAGTCACCACCTTGGTTCCAGGTTAGTAAGGCATGCCTGCCGATTGACACTCATTTCCTAGTGAGAACTCTTCAAGGTTATCTTTTGATAAATTGTGGCCCAGATGTTTGTGATACCTTTGGATATCCTTCTCCTTCATTGCCACTCTCATTCCAAGAACAATTAATGGACAATTTTCCACCTAATCAGGGAGTTCCCTCCAGTCCAGGTTTCTGATCTTTTGATGAGTCATAATTCTGGAAAATGCCTGTCCTGTTACTATGATGTTACATTTCTCAAATATCTCTTGCTAGTATTATATCGCAAAAGTGCCCACAGCCTACAGCCAATGTTCTTATATATGCATAAACACAAAGCCAAATCAGGGATTTTTCTGAAGTAGAGATTTACTTTGACTCTAAAAGGTATCCATATCAGTATCTCTAAGAAATAATTTTATTACCATGTATTCTGTTTTTGTCATGAGATATACTCTTAGTGCTAATCATAATGAAAAAATTCAGGACTGGAGGTTATTAATAATTATTATAGAAATCAAAAATTAATTTAAATAATTGCTGAAATATATTTAAGTTTTCAGGAAAAAAAAAATGAGTGCTTCATCTAAGCTGCCTAGCTACCTTCCTATGCTTCTTTTTCTTACATAAATTCATTAGAAAAATCCTGCTTTAATATGTTGAATTTTCTACTTCCTATAACAGGTCTAATAAAACAATGTATTGCAGTATTTTTGCTGGAGACTTAAGACAGGTTGGAATTCACTTAGCAAAGCATTACTGAGCTATTTCTTATGAAAATGTTGTCTGGTGTTTTCCAGGTATCTACCTTTCATCACTTATATTGGTGAAAGGGATATTTGCATTATTTGATTTTTCTAACACTTTATCTCAAGACCCAAGAAATTATATGAAAAACTTTTAAATAAGAAACATGACCTGAGCAGGAGGATATTTGAGTATCAAATAGTGAAAAAAAGAAAGCTGATACTCTAGTAAGTCTAGTAAGAATGAAGAGGAAATGATACAGGGAAAGATTGTGAAAAATTTAGATGGCAGATTATGAAACTGCAACCCTGCAAGGTTCAGGGCACACAGCTTGCTAATGGTGGAGCTGGGGCTAGAACTGAGTTCTCTGATTCCTTCCAAATGTTCTTTCACCAGCTCTGACTGGAAAAAGAATTATCTGTATGTTGGGAAGTCAGAGCCATAAGAAGTCATTTGCTGCTTACTAATGGCCTGTAGTCATTAGGACAGTAGGCTATATTGTTGTCAGAGCCTGTGAGGAAGGCAAGAGTTGTCTTCAGATTTAGACACTGAGAGCTAGAAGAGGGGTAGAACTTACTACTATGTTAGAAAAATGGCCACAGTTTTAGCTTTGCTGATATCACCTCCCTTGGTGGTCAGTGAAGGAATAAGACCCTGATATTTTCCTGGATTCTTAGGATATTTTAAACCCATAGGACCTGTTTCCCCTAAACACACTTCTCTTTTTCTTTTCTTTGTAAATGAACATTCTTTATTTTACTGAGAACAAATTATCCAAAGAATATATATACGGTCAAGATACAGCTCAGCAGCAGTGTATTATGTATGAGAAGACTTAGGTCTTTGGGCATTTTTGTTATCTGTAAGCTTGCTATGAGTTAATAGTGTTTTGTGCTATCATTAAAATATCAGTGAGGTCTTAGACTGTATTAATAGGAATAGTGTGTAGAATAAGAGGAGTGATGGTCCTGCTCTTTGTCCTGGTTAAATCTAACTTGACACACTCTGTAATTCAATATCAGTGACTTTTCAGAGAAATGTTGATAAAATTCAATGTACTAGAAGAGAGGAATTAGGTGAGAGGATTACAAAGCAAGTTGTGTAAGGAATAGCTGACGGACCTGGAGTGTTTAGCATGAGAAAGGGAGGAATTATGTGCGATAGGCTGCCTAGCTAAATCCAAATATATGAAAGACTTATGTAGAAAAGAATTGGATTTATTTGGCATTTCTAAGGACCAGTCTGGACCAATGGTAGAAATTGCAAGGGGACAAATTTTGGCCAACTGAAGAAAAAACTTAACTGTGGTCTGTCTAACATGGAGGGGCTTGCCTGAGAACCTGTCCCTAGTCATCAGAGGCATTCACGAGAAGCCAGGCTACACCTTGGCATTAGCTGCTATGTGGAGAGAATCCAGGATTGGATGGCCTTGACAGCTTTCCTGGATTCCGTCCCAAGTTCTAGTCTTGAGGGCTCACACACATTGGCCTTTGTCTCATCGGGATAAAGCATATGGATTTCAGAAGCTCTCCTGGCCAACATCATGGCCCAAACTGTGCAGTCTATTAAAATCTTAAGTGCAGCAGTTGTTTTAAAAGTAATAAAGACAGTAGTTTTAAACATGTCGGGCCAGGTCAGACTAAAAACGTTTTGCTCATAATGCTGGTTTGCCAGCAGTTTGGCCAACAGTCTTGGACATCATGTCATGGTGGTGCTGCTGGGCCCTGGACGGTGGTTCACACAGGGTCCTTCCTAGGCTACCTGCGGTGTAGCAGGGATGCATGCATGCAAAGAGATAATTCCAGTGTACTGTAATGATTCCTGAGATGAAAGGCATAGAGGAACGTGGAAGAAATGGAGTGGAGGCCCTTAGCTCAACTCAAGTATTTTGAAACCCCCTTCTAAAGAAAATGAAGTCCTAGCATTCTAGAATGTGGTGGGGAGCTTTCTTCCTTGGCATCTAGGTGCAGTTAGATGTTGTGCACTAGAAGCGACCCCTTGAAGTTAATGTAACCCCAGTCAGAAACACTGAAAACTTGTCCCTATTGAAGAAATGTTAGAAGAATAACAACTGTTCTTTTCATTTTATGCCTTTTCAAAATAAAATGTTTATCCCAGTAATTAATTCACCACCTGCATATGCCAGAAGAACGATAACTGTTTTCTCTGTTGTCGGAGGAGCATTGCTATTACAGATCTTTTATAAAGTAGGGTGCTAGATCTTCCTGAATACTTACCTTTTGCCCGTGTAGGGCAAACACAGAAGGAAATATGATATAAATGCCGTTCTTTGCAAATTCTGCTTAGCCACTTCTCGTGGCCAGACTGCTAAAAGTATGTCCTTGTGGTTTTGGACAAATTATGGGAAAGAGGAAAGACACAAAAGCAGGCTTACGGCATATCCACTCGAAGATTGCAGAGTTTCTTCTGTGAATGCGTCTCATGGGTCATCTGGGAGACGTGAGACCCTTCAGAGATGACTTTTGACTTGCCGTAGGAGCTACTGAAGCAGGTGTGTGGGGATGTGCTCTCCACCTGTGAGCATCACCTGGCCAACATCGTTCTGAAGGAAGGTGGAGCAGGAAACCTGGACGAAGACCTGCTGGTAAGCAGCTGCTGTTGCTAACCATTCTTTTCTCTTCCTTATAGCAGCAAGGTGTTATTAAAGATGATTTTGTAATGTGCACCTTAAATGCCATTAACAAGAAAAGAGCCCTCCTAGCTTAGAGCTTACTCTCTTTTTAGAAGAATTTTTTTTGTTGATATCCTATTTATGTTTTTGTTATGTACTTATTATCTGGGGGAAAACTTGATGGTAAACACATCATCCAGTGAGATCTTAGACGAAACCAGATTCCAATAAGGAAGATACAATATGTATTGTAAGCTTGGTAGAGTTAAGCTTAGAAATAATAAGGTAAGAAAATAATAAAGCGAATGTATGCTTTATTTTTTTGATTGGTTTGAGTTTTTTAAAAAATTATAACATGTCGGCTGGGCGTGGTGGCTCATGCCTGTAATCCTAGCACTCTGGGAGGCCAAGGCGGGCGGATCGTTTGAGCTCAGGAGTTCAAGACCAGCCTGAACAAGAGCAAGACCCCGTCTCTACTAAAAAAAAAAAATAGAAAGAAATTAGCTGGACAACTAAAACTATATAGAAAAAATTAGCCGGGCATGGTGGTGCATGTCTGTAGTCCCAGCTACTCGAGAGGCTGAGGCAGTAGGATTGCTCGAGCCCAGGAGTTTGAGGTTGCTGTGAGCTAGGCTGACGCCATGGCACTCCAGGCAACAGAATGAGACTCTGTCTCAAAAAAAAAAAAACAAGTTTATACAAAAGATGGGTGCAGTGACATGCTACTTGGGAGGCTGAAGCAGAAGGATCACTTGAGGCCAGGAGTTTGAGACCAGCCTGGGCAACATAGCAAGACCCCATCTTAAAAAATAATAATTAAAAAAAAATTAGCTGGGTGTGGTGGTGCACACCTGTAGTCCCAGTTAGTTGGGAGGCTAAGGCAGGAGGATTCCCTGAGCCCAGGAGTTTGAGGCTGCAGTGAGCTATGATGATGCCACTGCACTCCAGCCTGGGCAACAGAGACCCTGTCTCTCTCTTTCTCTCTCAAAAAAAGTTAAAGACAGAGTATAAAACTGTATCAGTAAAAAGATCAGTGATGCCAGGGATTGAGGAGAGGAGGGAGGGCTTTTTAGGGCAGTGAAACTATTCATGTGGACGCATTATACGTTTGTCAAAAACCCGCTGAACTATACGACACAAAGAGTGAAACAATGTATGCTATGGGCTTTCTGTAATCATAATGTATCAATATTGATGCATCAGTTGTAACAAATATGCCACCATAATGTGAAATGTTAACAACAGAGGAAACTGTGTGTGAGGAGGGAATGGTATAAGGAAACTGTACTTTCTACTCAAAAGTCTGATGCATACTTCATATCGAGAAGGAGGAGGGGCTGGGCATGGTGGCTCACGCCTGGCATCCCAGCACTTTGGGAGGCTGAGGTGGGAGGATTGCTTGGGGCCAGGAGTTCGAGATCATCCAGGGCAACATAGCGAGACCTCGTCTCTACAAAAAAATTTTTTTCAAAAAGCTGGGTGTGGTGGCGGCGCCTGTAGTCCCAGCTACTCGGGAGGCTGAGGCAGGAGAATCGCTTGAGCCCAGAAGTTCGAGGATGCAGTGAGCTGTGATTGCGTCACAAAGAGGACAGGTTAAGCAGGGGAGGAGAAGGATGGCAACTAATTTCCGTGGTGTTTGTTTCCTCCGTGCGGGGGCAGACGTTCTCTTACCTCCATGGGGTTGATGAGCGTCTGGGAGGTGGCCGCAGCCAGGGAGCCGGCGAGGAGACGTTCCTGAAAGGGTGGGGACCCGTGTACTCCGCAGAAGTAATTCTTACACTGGCACAGGAGAGAACAGAGTGAGAGCGAAGCCGGCCAGCTTCCGATTGGAAACCGGTTCAGGGGGAGGGGGCTGGAGGATGAATGTGTGTCTTGGACGAGGACTTGGACTTTTTGGGGGGTACAGGAGGGGTTTGGGCTTGGGCTGGGGACAATATCCCATCCGTTCCCCACCTGTTCAAACACGGAGAACTTGATGGCGTACTCGGGGGCTATCTTGAGGACGTTGATCCCGTTGCCACGCCACAGGGAGTGGACGCCCCCCTCCTGGACCATGCTCCGGAGCCCACCCAGCAGGTTCGTGAAGTTAGTCTTGGAGGAGTAGACCTGGGGGGCGGCAGAGGGAGGACCCTGGAGGAGCCCCATGAAGAGCCCTGCACCCCATCGCCGTCCCCATCCCAGCCTGGACCGCAGCCTCCTCCATCCTCCTCGACCACGCAGCCCCAGCCCCACCTCCCTCCCAAGCGCGTTTCCCCTCCCTCGCCTCCCCGGGGCCAGTCCTACAAGTGTCCAATGCATCGCCCCGCATTCCTGTCCCGTCCCACCTTCCTCTTCTCTCTAGTCCAACCCAAAGACACCCCCCCCATCCAACTCCCTAATTTCCAGCCCCAGCCTTGGCCCAGTGTTGGGTCCCGTCCCCAGTAAATTCCCCCGACTCAGGTCCATGCCCCTTCCGCATCTGCCGCGCCATGTCCACAATTCGGCTCTCAACCAGGGCACCGGCGTCCCTCACTACAACCTGCACCCCAACCCCGAACCCCATCAGCGTCATCTCCACCTGCCCCCACCTTCTGCGTTCCGCTGCCACCCAGGCATTATCATAGCTCGCTGAAGCCTTCAACTCCTGGGCTCGAGAGATCCTCCTGCCTCAGCCTCCCAAGTAGCTGGGACTACAGGTGTGCACCATGATGCCTAGATGATTTTTCTTATTTTTTCTAAAGGTGGGGTCTTGCTATGTTGCCCAGCCTGGTCTTGAATTCTTGGCTTCAAGTGACTGTCCCGCCTTGGCCTCCCAAAGTGCTGCGGGGATTACAAGCATGAGCCACTGTTTGTTCTCTCACCTGCATGTACACCTTGGCGCGGTCCAGAGGGGCGGTGCCCGTGCGAGACACCGCCCCGGCCATGGCTCCCGAGAGCAGAAACTTCCACAAGGCCCCTTCGTTGCCCACTTCCAAGACCTCCACGGGAACCATCAACTGCTCTCCTGTGTCTAGAACCTGCAAAGGCAGAGCCAGCCCTCGCCCACGCTCGGCCAGGCTGGGGCTCCTGGGACACCCTCCTGGTCAGAGACCCACCCTGTCCCCGCACCCAGACCTGCCGCTTCGAGGTAGAATTGCAGATCCGCTCACCTGCTGGGACGGCAGGTGCTCGAGGTTGTTTTCAGGCACGTGCCCGAACACGTACCCGTACACATGAGTACAGCCTGGGTTCCGGGAGGGGGGCGGGGGTGGAGGCGGGGGCGGAGGGGGGGCTTTGGTGATGAGGGCCTTGACCCTCTTCAGCAGGGTCTGGACCCCCGAACAAGGCTTCTGAGCCTCCTCGCGAGAAGATCCCATCGCAGCTAGAGGTTAGGACACCTGGATTCAAATTCCTGAGGAGTCCCTTTGCCTGTCCAGCTACTATGCGGGGTGTCTAGTGGGTGGGGTGCTTAGGGGACAGTGAGGTCATAGAAGCCCTGTGACCTTGCTGAGTGTGGCAGGCAGAGCGATGATCCTTCCCCCCCACCCCACCCCTATGCAAAGGTTCTCATCCTAATCCCCCAGATCGGGGACTGTGTGCTTGTGGGGGACTGAATTTTGTGTCCCATCAACATTATTGTGTTGAAGTCCTATCCCCCAATGGGATGGAATTTGGAGGTGGGGCATTTGGGAGGCAATGAGGGTGGGGACCCCATGATAGGATTAGTGCCCTTATAAGAAAACGGAGATCAGAGCTCGGGTCTTGCTCTGTCACCCAGGCGTTATCATAGCTCGCTGAAGCCTCCAACTCCTGGGCTCGAGGGATCCTCCTGCCTCAGCCTCCCAAGTAGCTGGGACTATAGGTGCGCACCATGATGCCTAGATGATTTTTCTTATTTTTTCTAAAGGTGGGGGGTCTTGCTATGTTGTCCAGCCTGGTCTTGAACTCTTGGCTTCAAGTTATTCTCCCGCCTTGGCCTCCCAAAGTGCTGCTGGGATTATAAGCATGAGCCACTGTTTGTTCTCTCTCTTTCTCTTTCTCTCTCTCTTTCTTCCTCACTGAGGAAGGAAGGGGATCATGAGCCCAGGAATGCAGGTGGCTTCTAGAAGCCAGAAAAGGCAGGAAATGAATTTTCCTCTGGAGCCTGCAGAAGGAACCAGCCTTACTGACACCTTGATTTTAGTCGAGAAAGCCCCATGGCAGACTTCTGACTTCCGGAATAATACATGCGTGTTGCTTGGAGCTTCTATATTTGTGGTCACTTGTTACAGCAGCTGAAGGAGACTCATACACTGGGTTTCATTGTCACAGCAACTAAGCAGGAGAGGAGGAGATGGCTCTGGAGCTCTGGCAGAGAGAGACACAGTTGGTCCCCAAAGTGAGACTGACGTAGGTTTGATATCAGATGTTCCTGACTCGAATCCCATCTTGAATGCTTCTTGCTGTGCGATCTTGGGGTTCTCACTTTCCTTCTCTGAACTTCGGTTTTGCCACCTGGAAGCTGGAAGTAACGATAAACTCTACTACATCATACTGTCAGCAGGATCCAGTGAGAGGCTTAGCTGAGGGCACTTCCATCATCTGAGTTGTTTAAGTCGAAATACTAGACTTCCTCCTTAACTCCTTTTTTTCTTTCATGCCCACCCTCTAATCATCAAACCCTGTTGGCTCAGCCTTCCAAATATATCCACACTCTGGCTGCTTTATTCATCGTCCATGTGGGGCCACCACCCTCATCTGCCCCATCATTGCTCCCCTGGTCCCACAGCCCTGGTCCCTGGGTCCTGCCCTTGCCTTCCCCTGCCCCAGTCTGCCCTCCACTCAGCAGCCACCAGAGAGCGCCTGTGAGCACCTGAGTCAGGGCCCGTTCCTCCTCTGCCAACAGCCTTCCATGGCTCCCACCTTCCTCAAGGAGAAAGCCCAAGTCCTCCCCTGTCCTTTCCCTGTTCTCTCCCCCTCCTCACTCTGCTTCGGCCACATGGGCCTCCTCACTGTGTCTCCAACACAACAGGTGTGGTGCTGCCCCAGGGCCTTTGCACGGACTATGCCCTCTTCCCAGAATGCTTTTTCCCCCAGACGTCCCAGGGCTCCCTTCCCCACCACCTTAAAGTCTTTCTTCAACTGTCACCTTTATGAGGCCTCCCCAGACCACCCTATTTAAAATTTAAACTTTGCCTTGCAATATTATATCCTCTCTCCCTCTTTTATTTTCCCGTTTGCTTCCTAGAGTGCTGTATATTTATTCATGTTATTTATTGTTGATGTCTCCCCACTAGAATGCAGGGTCTACGAGGGCAGAGATATTTGTCTGTTTCATTCGCTTCTGTATCCCGTGTTTAGAACTGGGTCTGGCACATAGTAAGTGTTCAATGAATGAATGAATGAGAGAATACATTAAAAGTCTTGTCTCACGGTGAGGGCACATAGAACTTGCTTGCTAAATATAAGTTCTTTTCGCTTTAAGGATGTCGGTTGAAACATCCCCGATGTTGTAGGTAGGGAAACTGAGTCTGTCAGAGGTCATACTGTGTGTTAGCTGGCAGAGCTTCCTAGTTCGTAGCCAAACTATCATGGGATATAAGGATATAATTTACAGGAAGTAAACATACAAAATAGTTAGCAAGGTTTGATCCCTTTTTTGAGTGCATGAAAAATCAAATATGTGTGTGTGCGTACGTATTAGCTAGCTATTGCTGTGTAACAAATTACTCCCCTCCAAAAAAATTTAGCAACTTAAAACAACAAACATTTATCATCTCACCCAGGTTTGGTTCTGAGGGTTAGGAACTCAGTTGCAGCTTGGCTGGGCGTTCTTGTGATCCAGTGTTTGAGGTATAAAGCTCTAAGGTTTCAGGATTCAGGATCTGAGATCCAGTTGTTTGGGTGGAAGGATCTCCAAGGGTTGGAGTCTCCGGGATCTCTTGTGGGGTTGGCCGGGGATGGGGTGATCCTCTTCCAAGTTCAGTGACATGGCTACTGGCTGGAGTTCATCATCACTGGCTTCCTTCAGAGCACATGCTACCAGAGATGAGAGAGAGAGAGAGACAGAGAGAGAGAGAGAGAGAGATGTGATCAAGACAGTAGCTGCAGTATCTTTTATAACCCAATCTTGGATGTAATGTACCATACTTCTGCATTTTCTTGGTCAAAGAGACCCACCCTGGGACAGTGAGAGAGGGAACTTCATAAGAACGTAAATACTAAGAGGCAAGAATCGTTGGGGAATACCTTGAAGGGTGACGATCACAGTCTACGCAGGAAAAAGTTCGGAAGAATGTAAATTAATAGCCTCACAGCGGTTATCTAGGGGCTTTGAGATACACACATATATATTTATATCTATGTAACCGATATTCTGAATTTTCTATTTTTCCTGCAGTGAATTTGAACCACTTGTCGTGGGGTGAATTTTATCCGCCACAAATGTGCGGCTTAACTCAAGTCCTAACTCCTAGGACTTGTGAAGGTGGCCTTATTTGGAAATAAGCACTTTGCAAAATACAAAAATGTATCCTCTTATGGTTCTAGCTCCCAGAATTTTTATTCGCAGCAGCCCAAAGGTGAAAGCAACCCAAGTGGCCACTGACGGATGGATGGATGAACACAATGTGGTCCATCCACACGGTGGACTATTATTCAGCCACACAAAGCGAGGAATTTGGGACCCACGCTACAACACGGATGGACCTTGTAGGCGTTATGCTAAGTGAAATAAACCAGATGCAAAATAACGAATATACCGTATGATTCCATTTCTGTGAGGTCCCTAGAGTGGTCAGAGTCACAGAGACAGAAAGTAGAATGGAGGTTGCCAGGGGCTGGAGGGGAGAGGGAAGGGGACGTTATTGCACGATGACGTGACTGTGACGTGAACGTGACTCACACCTGTAATCCCAGCACTTTGGGAAGCTGAGGTGGGAGGATCATTTGAGGCCAGGAGTTTGAGACCAGCCTGGGCAACATAGTGAGACCCCATCCCCTGTCTCTAAAGAAAAAAAATTAGTAAATTTAAAAAAATGGGTAAAATGGTAAATTTCATGTCTTGTATTTGATTAAAAAAACAGTTAATAAAAATTTCTGTTGTCTTGAGCTATCTGGTTTGTGGTAATTTGTAATGGCAGCCCTAGGAAACCAATACACTCATGCTATTAGGAAAAAATACAGAATAAACTTAAAGAAGAAGTCATAAATATAGACTCGCTCCCCCACCAGTTTCTCTTAGATGTGGAAACTGAGGCTGAAGGAGAGAGTCATTACTGGGCTCTTAGAACAGTGTGTGATGGGAAACTGTCCCATGTCCCTTCCCTGGGGGCAGGTTGAAGGGGTCCCACATCCACCCACCCCTTTTCAGTAAAAACCACAATAAAAGAGCTTAGAAAATTTATTCCTTTTGTTATTTTCCTTTGAAATAACACACACCGGCGGGGAGGTGGAAGCCGTGGGGGAGTCCTCCAGCGCCCCCCAACATCCCAGGCCCTCTTTCCAAGTCCGTTCATGGCATCCCCCAATTACCCTAAGCTCAGAATCCAACTATAAAGTGCAGAATGTAGGGGGGTGGGGGGCTGGGGCTTGGGTCGGAGGGGGAGGGAGGCTTTGCTTCTCTCTGCTACAAAAATAGACGGGGAATGAGTTTTGGGATTTGGCTCTTTTTTTGTTTGTTTTTGCATAATTTGGATGCTTGGGTTTAGGGAAGGGTGGGCTATGTGGATTTGCTCCTGGCTTCCCAGTCGTGAAGCCCCCAGGCATGAGCGGCTGGATCCTCCAAAGGGCCTCGGGCCCTAGGGGTGATGAGCCTATAAAGTGGGAAGGGGCTGGAAGACGCCACAGAGGGTGGGGTGGGGGGGGAATGGACGTGGTTTCAGGGAGCAGATTCCCCGCAGGGCTGGGATGTGCGGGAGGACCCAGGATCACGCAGGTCGTGGCAGAGGCACCCCTTCCCCGCTGCCTGGCGATGTCCCATACCAGGACTTGGGACAAATGCTCCAGGTTTTCCGGAGCTGTGGGGCAGGTGCGATCCGGGCTTCCCTGCAGGTCCCTAGACCATGCAGTCTCATGTCGCGGGCACCGGCCTCTGGGGTGCGTCTGGGATGAGGCTGTGTGGGACCCAGGAGGCTGCGATTGGCCTGTTGGGATCTAGATTCGGGAGCCTGAGCGCTAGGAACCCAGCGCCCGGAGTACGCAGACGAGAAACCAGGAGCCAAGGGCGGGACCCAGTGCCAGGGTCCGCCTTCTGTGCGTGAGGTTTCAGCATCCAGTGATGCGGGGCGAAAGGATTTGGGTTCCAGAATCTGGAACCCACTGGCTGCAGATTGCTGTGCTGTTGGGCTCCTGCGTTTGTTTTAGGAGCCAGCATCCAGTGGATCAGGGACTTGGGAATCTGGGATCCCGTGGCTGGGGAATGAGGGTGCGGAGCTTGAAATTTAGGGATCCGGTGGCTGAGGCAAGAGGATCTGGGATCTAGTGGTGGGGGCCCCCGGATCTCGCATTGCACTGGCAGGATCCGGTGGCTGAGGTTTCCTGATGTCCAGAATCCGGTGGCTGAGCTTGGAGAGTCGGGGCTTGAGGCATGCAGATCTGGGGCTGGGGGATCTGGGATCCAGGGCTGAGCGAGGACACCGGATCCCGTGCCCGAGGGAGCTGGGATCTGGGTGCTGAGGTACAGGGGTGACATGTGCTCCTGCGGTCGGGGTACCGGGATCCATTCGCTAAGTGGGATCCAGTGTGGTTAAGACACGGAGGTCAAGGACACAGTGGGTGGGACAGGGACACGTGGGATCCACCTTGGGGCTGTGGGGATGCAGGATCCAGTGATCTGGCGGGGGTAGGGATTAAGGGCCGGGATGTAATCTGGGATCCGGTGGTTCGGGTGTCGGACTCAGGTTGCCAAAGTGCAGGACCCACGGTTGTGGTTACAGTTCAGGGGATCTGGGATCTAGAGTTGGAGCGTCGGGGTCCAGTGGTTGGGTCATCAGCTGGAGGTGTGGGGGACGTCACGTCATGACCTGGGTGAGGGATCGCGGGGCAGGGGCCGGGCTCCGGGTCCCTCACCTGGATGTGACCCCCAAGGCCTGCTTCATGTTCTCGTAGACCACATAGGAGATGCTCACAGCTGGAATAACCTTCATGAAGTTGGGGGCAATGCCCCGGTAGAGGCCCCGCACGCCCTCCTGGGACAGGATGTGACGGAGCAGACCCAGCATGGACACCTGGGGGCCGCTCTCGACGGAGGCTGGGAGGGGGCAGGGGGCCAGGTGAGGCCAAAGTTCCCCTCTCACTTCCCCCCTGCGACCACCTCCCCTCCCAGGGCTGGGCCAGGTGGCCGTTGCAGCAGGAGGGAAGCAGGTTAGACTCGCAGTGGGACCTACCGCTTTGAGTCAGGACTTCCACTGGCCTTGGAACTGGCAGCTCACCCTTTCACCCCAATCTTGGGGGCCCAAGTTTAAGGACAATCAGAAACAGAGTAGGTATGTGTATGTGTACGTGTGGTGGGAGAGGGGGCAGAAATGTCCTCTCTCTGGAACTCCATGCCCCCCTGTTCCCAGCTAACTCCTATGCATCCTGCAACCTCTGTTCCAAAGCCAGCTCTTCAGGGGAGCCCTGCTTGTCACCCCAGCCTAAGTCAGCCTAAGTCCTCCACCCCTACAGTCGACCCTGCATCAATACTTAATTGTGGAATGATTTATTTAGCACCGTTCTTCCTCTCTGGGAGCCCTAGGACTGCGGGGACCACGTCTGTCTTGTGCCCTGACACGTCCCAGTGAAAAATCACAAAAAAACCACAAAACGCTAAAATTTCCAAGGAGATTCTCAAAACAGACTCACAGATGGCGGGAGGCTTGGGGATGGGGGTGGTGTGTGTGTTGGGGGGGAAGAACTCGTAAACGAAAAATACAAACGGAAGCAATAATCCGCCCTGACTTTGCTTACCCTGCTCCCAGCCTCCCGCTCGCTGTACCCCAGCCTTGCAAGCCGGAGCTCAGGCTACCAGCCTGGAAACGCCAGGCATTTGCTAACGGTGGTCTCCCGGCCAAGGCCGCCGGGGAGCTCATGCGGTACTGACCGCATCTGCCCTCCCGGTTAATCCGCAGCTCCGTCAGGACCAAGGACACCCGTTCCGATGTCACGAACAGGTAACTGAAACCCGGGCGGGCCATCTAAATGCTGGAGGGTCCCGGCCCGGGGCTCGCCCGCGTGCTGAGACCGGACTCGTCCCATCCTCCCGCCCGGGCCTCACCTTGGGCCTGCATGCGGGTCCGGACCAGGGCCAGGGGATAACTGGCTATCTGGCCGCAGGTGCTGGAGATGGTGCCACAGGCCAGGAGCACGAGGATGCCTGGGTCCGCCGAGTCGTGGCTGTATTGCTGGAGCCACCAGTTCTTCAGGGTCTGGAGTGGAGAAGCGAGTAGTGGGGTGGTTTTGGGGATACCAGGACCCTGGCTTGGACAGCTGGGGGCGGGGCGGGGGCACCCACAATGGAGGCTGGGAGGAGGTGGGGGGCTAGGTAAGGCCAAAATTCCCCTCTCACTTCCCCCTCCTACACTCCACCCCCAGGGCTGGGCCAGGTGGCCATTGCAGCAGGAGGGAAGAGGGTTAGACTAACAGCAGGACCTTGCCTGCCAGCTCTGCATCCCATGGCCGCTGGTACTAGCCAAGCACTTAGTACCTCCTGGGGGCTGTGCGAGCTCTTTTTCTAGGGGCCCTCACTCAATCCTCAGCCTGACTCTCTACGGCAGGTAGAATCATGATCCCTGTACCGTGTGAATAATGGTGCCCTAGAACCCAAGCACGCGCTACCTGACGTGGCACAGAGGGCTCTGCAGATGCGATTCAGTTAAGGACCTTGAGACGGGGGGGAGATGGCCCCGGATCACCTGGGCGGCCCGAAGCCAGCACAGGCCCTCAGAAGAGTAGATGGTGGATGTGAAGACAGAAGCAGAGGAGAGAGAGAGGGAGGGAGGGATTGGAAGATTCTACGCTGCTGGCTCTGAGGACGCAGGAAGGGACCGCGCCACGGAACACAGGCAGCCTCTAGAAGCTTTCCGAAGCCCAGGAAACAGATTCTCCTCTAGCACCTCCAGAAGGCCGGGCGCGGTGGCTCACGCCTGTCATCCTAGCACTGTGGGAGGCTGAGGCAGGAGGATCGCTTGAGCCCAGGAGTCTGAGGTTGCTGTGAGCTAGGCTGACGCCACGGTACTCACTC
>CAUYSK010076462.1:0-11658 GCA_963575035.1 Avahi laniger
ACTTTTACCCCAGGGCGGGGTCCTGGTCCATAGGGAGGCCACTGCGTTGGTGCTCTGGGACTTGGACCCTAGCTCGAGCTAGCAAATAAACTCCTTTGCCATTTGCATCCTCGGTGACTCTGCCTCTCTGTTCCTGGGGCCCGAGGGGAACCGGCTCTAACATAAGGAACCCCTTGGCGGGGGGTGCTTGTGAAGGAGTATATGGGAACTCTGTAGTGCTCATTTTTCCATAAACCTAAAACTGCCCTAAAAATAAAGTTTATCAATTTTTTTAAAGTCTAACAAAAGCAAAGATTCATTTCCAGAGAAAGAACCTGAGAAGTGCTATAAATGGGAAACAGTACAGTATCTGTCCATTCTAAACAGACAAAGATGACTGAACATGGGCCAGTTCACAATCAACTACCACTGCCAGGTTCTTTGCTAATCAAGGTCCCAAATCAGCATAGGCATGGCCAACTCAAATAATCTATCACCCTGGTGACCCAAAGTATCCCAAATAAAAGAAATAAACTACCATTTTACTGTATGGTTTAAATTTTTCTCCATTGAACACTTTACTAAAACTTTTAACAGATGCATGAACACATCAGTTTTATTCCTCAATGCTCTTAATATTGATGAGCACTAATAATGCTAGGTACAAAGATAAGAAGCCTTACTCCATACGGAATCACAATGTAGAAAGGAAGGTCAAAGACCTAATACTCTGGTAGTGGGACCAGGCACAGTGCTTACACCTGTAACCCCAGCACTTTGGGAGGGGGAAGACTGCTTGAAGCCAGGGACTCAAGCCCAGCTTGGCTTTTTTTTGTAGAAAGGTAAATATACGGAGGAAACTAAGGTTAAAAAAAAGGGTTATTTTATTTAGATTTGTTCATAGGATCTGTATTGGTGCTGACTTTGTATCTTCTTCATGGTCATAAAACTCTCCCAGGAGATGGGATCTGTGGCATTCCTCATTTCTCAGAAGTTTCTGCTTTCAATCAGATAATAGAATGTATAAGAAGGCTTTTTTCTGCATCTGTTGATTCTGATTTGCCTCTAGCTCAGAACAATCCTTATATCAAAGTAACATATTTTGAGGTGACATATTTTGATCCCTTCAGTGATAAACCTAAATCATACAGCTAATTAATGGTGTAGTGAGGGAAAAATAATTTTCTGTCTTTCATAGCCAGAACTGTAGGGGAAAGAAATATTAATAACTTTTCCTCTACCCTAGGTTCTTAATTGGAATTGGATCCCTGTCACATAAGACAGATTAACATGAGAAAAACAAATGTAAGTTTCTTAAAATGTATACCTTATACATGGAAGATATCCAGGGCAAAATAAGTACGTCTTCCAGAGTAAATCTCAAAAAGGTAGGCTTCGATTTCAGGCTTAAAATACCATTGTTTGCTGAAAGGAGTGAAGAAAGGTGTGGCAAAAAGGCTGGTTAGGAGTTGGTAATCAGGAAAAGTAAGTAAACAAGAGCAAGGTTTCTTATGCAGATTTATGTTCATGTTTTCTCTATTGATAAAAGTCTCCAGTGATTTAATTATCCTTCTCTTCCTAGTAAAGAGAGGGAGACAAGCTTACAAATGGAGATTTCCTTTGTAGCTATAAACTGCTCTTATAAAAGAGTAACATCTGCTCTGCTTTCAAAGCTTCTGTGTCTGCTATTTCTCAAAATAATCAGCTCAAAATAATCTTTATGCAAAAGAGGTATGTTTGGGGTGGCATATTCTGGTCTCCTACAGTCATATTTTGGGGTGGTGTGTCCTGAACCCCCATCAATGGAAAAGGTGCAAAAAATGATCCAGATTTTTAGATGCTGTTTTAATGATCTTTTAACTTCATGAAATACTTCCAATACCCTAATGAGGCACCAATAATTTTTTTTTTAGAGTTGGAGTTTCACTGTGTTGCCCAGGCTGGCCTTGAACTCCGGTGCTCAAACAATGCTCCAGCCTCAGCCTCCCTAGTAGCTGGGACTACAGGTGTGCACTACCACATCTGGTTAATTTTTTGATAGTAATAACTAGAGGTCAAAAAAAAGTACCTGAGAGAAATGAGACCTCCTGCTTCTGATTTGTCTGCATTTTTCATTTGCATCTCAAATTTTTTCTTTCTTTTTTTTTTTTGGTACAGAGTCTCTCTTTATTGCCCGGGTTAGAGTGAGTGTCATGGCGTCAGCCTAGCTCACAGCAACCTCAAACTGGGCTCAAGCAATCCTCCTGCCTCAGCCTCCCAAGTAGCTGGGACTACAGGTATGCACCACAATGCCCGGCTAATTTTTATATATATATATATATATATATATATATATTTTTTTTTTTTTTTTTTTAGTTGTCCAGCTAATTTCTTTCTATTTTTTTTAGTAGAGACGCGGATCTCGCTCTTGCTCAGGCTGGTCTGGAACTCCTGAGCTCAAACCATCCACCCACCTTGGCCTCCCAGAATGCTAGCATTACAGGCGTGAGCCGCCGCGCCCCATCTCGAAACTTTTATATTATGAAACATAGACTTAGAAAACTCCACAATATGAAAGTTTGAAAGTTTAGATTAATCATTATTAGGCAATTACCCTTATAAGTGCCACCGAGGTCATGAAATAGAACTTACAAGCCTCTCTATGAGCCCTGTACTAGTCACAACTCCTCTTCTCCCCCAAAAGTAAGTTCTATTCTAACTTCCAGTATAACAACTTCCTTACATTTGTTTATGCTTTTATTATCTAAGTGTGTATCCCGAGACACATAATTTAGTCTCGTCTGTGTTTTAAAATGTTCTAAGTCTTCTAAGTCTCTGTCTTAGTTTATGTTACTATAAAAAAAATGCATAGACTGGGTCACTTTGTGCAGGAGGAAAAATTCTTCCTTCCACCCCTTCTAGGTTCTGTGGCTAATCTGAGAATTAAATTGACCTAAAACAGATTATTAACAGGAGAAAAATAATTTTAATTACATTCATATGAATAAGAGTCCCACAAAAATATGAGACTCAAGGAAGCAGCCAGATGATTGAGACAAATATCATCTTGAGCTACAGAAAGGAATATGAGTTCTGGGCTTCTGGGGAGGATGGTGGAGGCAAATTATGGTAAGAGGAGAGGTGGAAATACATGGTGAGTAAAGTTTGCCTTGTTATACACGTGTGTCTCTCAGGTAATACATGTTATCTTGGAGTATTGTCTTCCTCTAAAGGATACCTTTACTAACGGAAATTTCCTTTATACATATAAGTTTCCTTTGTAAATGGGAAAAGTCATACTTTTTTTTAGGAAGTTGAAGGGGAAGTAAAGAGCTTTTACTGAGTTGGCCGGTTCTCAATTTCCTTTAGCTCAAATTAATCAATATGCCAAAATGGCCTATTTTGGGATTGCATGTTGTGAATCCCTTTAACTTAACAAACTTTTCACAGTTCTGGAGGCTAAGAGATCCAAGATTAAGGTGCCAACAGACTTAATGTCTGGTGAGGGTTCCCTTCCTGCTTTGCAGATGGCCACTTTCTTACTATATCCTCACATGGAGAGAGGGAAAGAGAAAGAGAGAGAGAGAGAGATTTCTTTTTCTTATTATGAGGGCACTGATCCTATCCTGGGGGCTCTACCCTCACGACTTTATCTAAACCTCATTTACCTTCTAAAGGTCTCACCCCCAAATACCATCACACTGTGGGGAGGGAAGGGAATAGGGCTTCAACATGTGAATTTTGGGGGCACATATTCAATCCATTTTATTGTCTCTTACAATCCACAGTTTTCCCTCCCATACTTTTCCTCCAAATTTATGTCTTGAAAAAGCTGAGCTTTTGTTCTGTAGAATCTACCACAGTTTGAGTTTTTCTGATTACCAATTCACAGTGGTGTAGTTTAACACATTCTTTTATGCCCTCCCCCCATTTTTTTTGAAATTGACAGGTTGATCGGAGGTTTGATCCTTTTGGCAAGACTTTAGGTGGTATCATGTTCTTATATCAAGAGCCACCTAAAGTCTGGGTTTTTGTTCCTTTTGAGATGTTAGCAGCTATTGATGTTTAATGGCTAAATCAATTGATTAATTGAGGTGGCAAAATAGTGATATTCTAATTCTGTCAATTCTTTTTCATGTTAGCTGGAATATTTTTAGGAAGAGACACTTATTATCATCTTCAGTGTATATAATTCATATATGAAAAACAGGATACATTTAAAAAATTTTTTTCCCTTTATTTACCAGCTTTCAGCATGGATTCCTTACTGTCCAAAGGTAACTAATTTTGAAAATTATCATTATATATTCATGGTTTTAAATAATGACTTTCAATTCATTGCAATGGTTATCTTTATTAAAGTTCAGATTACATCATCTTGTTCAATGATAGCCTTTTCAAGTTGACATCTGAGTCCTTTTTACTTACTCATAGTCTTTTTAAAAAATGTAATTTTTTTAACTTTTTAAATGAAAATTTTCAAACATACACAGAAGTAGAAAGAAGAGTACAATAAGCTATTACCCAACATCCAGTTTCAAGAATTAACACATTGCCAATCTTGTTTTCTCTATCTTACATGTGCCTTATTCCTTCCTTATTATTATTTTTAGAGTTTTCATGAGATATTGTTTATGTGCCATAAAATCCATCCATTTTAAGTGTACAATTCAATAATTTTAGTAAATTTACACAATTTTGCCACCATTACCACAATCCAGTCTTAGAACATTTCCATTATCCCAAAATGCTGTCTCCTGGGAGTCTTCTCCTCCATTCTCAAATCCAGGCAACTATTGATCTGATCTATTAATTTAGTTACCTGAGAGCTGTTAATTTTCCTACTGCTGCCCAGCTGAAAGTTCTGGATTTCCCTTAACACTCATGCTGGGAATTGTTTTACTTTTTCTTTCTGTGCTAAATCTCTTGTTTCCTAGATCTCATATCTTCCTCTTTCTTGCTTTATACCCTCTGTTTGAGGGGCACCTCTTTCAACAGATTCCTGAGAATAGGCCCAAGGGTGCATTATAATTACATGATTACATTTTTGACATCTTTCATTTGTCATGAAATATCACAATTTTTGATAGCTAACAAAGCATTGAATTCTACACTGGAAGTAATTCTCCCACAGATTTCTGACTTCTAGTATTGCCGCTAAGTCTAATGCCGGTCTGATCTTTGACCCTTCTTTAGTTCTCCCTCTTCACTCTCCCTTCTCCCCCTCCCCCTTCTCTCTTTCCTCTCCCCTCTTCCCTCAGCTTCCCCTCCTTTTCCCTGATTCTTGGAAGCTTCTAGACCCTAGACCTCCTTAAAGATCCTGTACCTAGGTGTGGGTTGTTTTCATTCTGAAGGAGCTCAGGAAATTTCATCCCAAAATATGACTCTTTGGTATAAAGAGCATTTTGAATTAAAGTTCCTAGAGATCAACAGCGTTGGAAGGGGTTTCCCTCTTTCTTCATACAGAAAACCAGACCCAGCAAAATAAACAATCAACTTCCCTTTCCCTCCCTGTTATTTTAATATATTGGAGGAAAGATGATCAAGAATGCAACCAGACCTGGCTGAAATCATTTTAAATATAATGCCTGTATCTAAGGTTAATTTAATTTCCAGTGAAAATCGTTTATAAGTCAGTCTGTTTCCCCCATCCACTCATTCTTCCAAGTATCTATTCATCCTACTTAGTAGCCATTTATTGCCCCGAAACAGAATTACCTATATTACTCATCCCCTCCTCTCCTCTAAAATGAGGGTATATAAATTTCTCGACCCCATTGGGATATTGAGTAATCACTCTGTGATTCTCCCCATGCCCACAGTAAATAAAAATGTATCTTTCTCTTATTTTTTTATAATACTTATATTTAATTAAATAAAATTTAATTTATAAGATCTAATCTGGTTAAAAAAATCACAGCCAAACTTATATAAGTGTATATATAAAATTATGTTATATATTATAGTTTATTATGCATAAAATTATGTGTAGTTATATAAAAATTATGTTATTTATATATACATATATATTTTTATTTTTATTTCAGGATATTACGAGGGTACAAACATTTTGGTTACATTTTATGTCTTTGCCTCACCCAAGCCTGGATTACAGGCATGCCCTTCCCCTCTAGGATGCTCACTGTGTCCATTAGTTGTGAGTTTACCACTCCCCAAATCCCTAATCCCTGGAAAATACTACTGCCATGTGAGTCTCTCTTATTAATCTGCCTTATTGTGAGTGAATTGATCTTCCAGCGAACCTTCCAGGGCGAAGGGGAAGTTTCCCCTCACCCCCAAAATTCATTGTGCTATGCCCTCATGGAACCCTCTCAATCTTCCTGGAATTTTTTTTTTTTTTATATTATTTATTGGGAAATGTGTGAACTTAAATAAAATCTTAAGTCCCCCAGCTGAAAGAATGGACTCCCTCTTGGCCAAGGGGACCCCAAAAAACCCTAAAGCTGAGTTGTTGTCCGTGAGAAAGGAGGTCATGCCCCCTCCCTTCTTGAAGATATACTTTCTAACAATAAGATGCTAAATCATTAACAGGCCAAGAGTATATAAGACAAAGTCTAAGCCACATCTACTGGCCATCAATTTACTTAATAGATCACTTGGGTTTCAGTAAAGGTCTGGTGGCTTGTCTCTGATTAACAGGCATCCTTAAATTAAAACACTCCAAGCCTTTAGACAAAGCTTCATTTTTTTAACCAATTACAAGTCAAGGAATCTTTAAACCCACCTATTACCTGCTAACCGCCCCCCACCCCACCCTACCACTGCCATCCCCATGAATGTATGAAACCAAAGCATAACTCAGCTGCTGCTGGCACATTTCACATTTTCTCAGGATCTCTTAAGGCCATGCGCTTCAGTTTGGTACAGAGCTTGGGTCTTTTTCAGTTCACAAACTTATTACGCTCCATTTTTACAGTTCACTTGGTTTGGCAGTTTTGCAATGGTTTGAGTTCCCCCAGAAGGAAACAGTCAAATCCTATGACAAAAATTCAAATTCAAATACATTTTTTTTAAAAAAAAGACACATTTATTCAGCATCATGATCAGACTATTACATTTAGCAATCAACAGCATGGGTGCAAAAAAAAAAATCTACATTAAAACTCTTTGTTGGAATGCTGTACACTTTCCACAGAACAGAAACTAAAATAACCTGTTATACAATTAGTCACAAATACAGTCCTCGAGTTTTTTACCCATACACATGAGTATTGTCTAAAACATGTTTTCTTTGTAGCAGCTAGACACTGCCACCACTGTGCGTGGCTGAGTTCACAAATCTGTTGTAACCTGTAGCTTCCCTGTCATTTCTCTGGCTCTTCTCTTCTGCTAAGCTTTGTTTCCTGGGAATAATTAAAATCTTCTGTCATGGCCATGGCTACTGCTGCTACTGGAACCACCATAGCCACATTGGTTTTATGGTTTGACAAAGTAGTGGCCTCCACCACCATAGGGGCCAGAGCTTCTGCCTCCAAAATTTCCTCCCTTCATGGATCCAAAATTTGAAGAGTGATTGTTGTAATTGCCAAAATCATTGTAGCTTCCACCACCTCCAAAATTGCTTCCGTCATTACCAAATCCATTGTACCCATCCCCACTGTCACCATTTCCACCAGCACCATGGCTGCCACCAAAGCCACCTCAACTACTGAAGTTTCCTCCATGGCCAAAGTTTTCATTCCCATCAAAACCACCTCCATGACTACCATCAAAGTTTCCGGAACCACTTCGACTTCTTTGGCCGGATGAAGCACTAGCCATCTCTTGCTTCAACACGGCTTTCCTTACTTCACAGTTGTGGCCATTCACAGTATGGTATTTCTGAATGACAGTCTTACCTACAGAATCATGGTCATCAAAAGTTACAAAAGCAAAGCCCCTCTTCTTGCCACTGCCTCTGTCAGTCATGATTTCAATCACTTCAATTTTCCCATACTGTTCAAAATAGTCTCTTAGGTCATGTTCTTCAGTATCTTCTTTAATGCCACCAACAAAGATCTTTTTCACAGTTAAGTAGGCACCTGGTCTTTGAGAATCTTCTCTGGAGACAGCTCTCTTTGGTTCTACAACTCTTCCATCCACCTTGCGTGGCCTTGCATTCATTGCTGCATACACCTCCTCCACAGTGGCATATGTGACAAACTCAAAGCCCCTGGAACACTTGGTGTTTGGATCTCTCATTACCACACAGTCCGTGAGCGTTCCCCATTCCTCAGAATGGCTCCTCAGACTCTCACTGGTCGTTTCAAAGCTCGATCCTCCGATGAATAGCTTCTACAGCCCTTCGGGTTCTTTAGGAGGCTCTGACTTACACATGGCAGCAGTGGAAAGAGAGATTTTAACGATGCTTCCTCGGCAGCGTAAACGGGCAGAAATCAAATACATTTTTAACAGTTTTTTTTTTTTTTTTTTTGGCGAGAGAGCGAGAAAGGATGGGCATTTTTAACAAGTTGAATCATACTATACGCTCGTCATTGGAGATTTGTCAGTACCAAAAGATCTACTCCCTTTCAAAACATTTTTTAGAATATAACTTACAAAAAGTGCACAAATCTTAAGTGCAGGCTTCTCTGACTCTAACCACCATCCAGATGAAAACGATGAAACATTTCCATTACCCTAGGTGATGATCTCAGCCCCCTTTGCAGTCAGTACCCCTCAAAGGCAACCATTAGTTTCACTTTGTAATCATTGATTAATTTGGCTTGTTCTTGACCTTCATACACAAGTAAATGCACTTTTATGTACTCTATTCTTCTTAGTGTCTTCAGGATATCCTAAAATGTGTATACCATACTCTATTTGAATATTTCCAAATGGAACATTTACTTCCAACTATTTTTATTAAGAAAACTGCAAGCCGTGTCCTTGTCACACTTCTGTAAGAATTTCCGTAGGCTGGAGTCCCTGAAGGGGAATTGCTCGGTCAGAGGGACGAATCTGCTTTTCTTTCACATCTGATCTTTTCGTGTGTTTAGGCAGAGGGAGGCCGGGTGGGTTAGATCACACGCCTCTCCCTTGCAGCCCCTGGCCTAGCGGAATCTTCTCTCAGTCCAGCCACGTGCTGAGTCCGGGAGGGCTTCTTACTCACAAAACGCAACCGGCTCACAAAAGTCCTTTAAGCTTTGATTCCCTACCGGGACTGACGCGATAGTGACGTCCGGCATTTCCGTCTCTGAGGGGGCGGGGTCAGTAGCGCCCGGCATTCATTGCGGTCGCCGGTTGATGACGCCAGATGCCGTGTGCTCACCCACGTGTGCTGCAGATTTCCCTGTGTCGGCGGAGCAGCTGCGGGCGCTTTCCGCGGAGGCGTAGTCGGTGGCGGCTCCGGCGCTGGGACCTCGGCGGCTTGGGACGCTGAGCACGAGGCCGGGAGTGCAGGTGGCCGCCCAAACGGTGGGCCTGGGGTCATGGAGCACCTCTTGCTAGAGGCGGCGGCCGTGCCCCTGCGGTTAATCGCAGCCAAGAACGAGAAGAGCCGCAGCGAGCTGGGCAGGTTCTTGGCCAAGCAGGTAAGAGAAGGAGAGAGAAAGCAAGCTCCAGACAGACCCTGGTCGTCCCCCTCCCGCTCGCCCTGCGCTCCTCCGCGGATGCGCGCTTCTTTAAGTGGAGGAGAGAAGCGGCGTCTTACTACTCTGTCTGCCTCCCGCGGGCTGGCCGGTAGCGGAGGCGTCTGCGCGTGTTTGGGGTGATTGGAAGGAGCCTGTGGTTTTTACCTAGGGGGACGCTTCCAGTCCCCTTCCCACCGCCTTCCACCCCTAATGCAGCGCTCTAGCTGCGTGTGGCAGACATGGCCTTCGGAAAGAAATGTGGTTTGTTTTTCTGAAATTGAGGGTGCGTCTCTGCCCTTTTGACTGTGAACGTATTACCTAAGTGTGCGTAGTCCGGCCACCCCTGTTAGCTTATGTGACTGTTTTTCTTTTTTGCCTGGTTCCTTTTCGGCTCATTGACAAGTATTGATCGCTTTCCTGCTGTGCGTAAGGCAGAATGAGGCAGTGTAAGGAAATAGATAAATCCGTTGCGGTCTCTACCCTAAGGGAATTTTACAGCTATTTTTGGAGACAGTTCATAAACAGTTAAAACAACTGAAGGACAAAGCACGGCAGCTATTGCTAACTGTTTTAAATTAACTGTAGGAATTATGAAGTGAACTAGAGTTTTCTGGGAATTAGGTCTTTGAGTTTTCAAGAGCCTTCTCTCATTGATTTTTGCTTGAGTTGAGGACTCTTATTGCGCATCTTTTCACGTTGCATTTTAATTTCATATTTTATGCTTACCCACTCCCAGTATCTGTACACTTCTTGACAATGGAAAATGTGTTTTTATTTCTGTAACTCCAGTATCTAGAACTCGCTGATTCAGTCACAAATGCATTGCCCACGCATATATTCCATTGCTTAGGAAGCAACAGCAGTATTTTGGGTGAGAGACTGAGGGACCTGGGCAATCTGGAGCGGCCGGGAGCTAACATGAGAGGCATTTCTGTATAGTGACAAATCATGAGAACCAAAGGCGAGTCGAATGTCTTCCGGATTTCTGGCTTTCAGGCCTCCAGTGAGGATGAAATGAAGGGAATTACTAACACAAATGGGGAGTTCTAGAAAGAAAACTGATTTTTGGTGGGTTTGGCTAGGGAAGGAGATAAACAGTTTAGATGACTTGAGTTTGTGAAAGCCTCCTCAATTATTACTAGAGGTCTTTTTCTGTAAGTGGTCATAGAATTTAGAGCACAGTTTCTGAAATTTAGGGTTTTGCACTGGCTCCGGGGGATTTATGATTCGCACTGTAATTGGAGGCAAAATTGGTGTTTCTGTATTGGGATGGAGTGGAAAAATGGTTTGTAACCTTTATTAGACAAGGTTTTAGGGGAATCTGACATTGAAATGTAAGAAACACTCAGATTTTAGAAATTTAATGATAATGCTACTGAACTAGAAAGCTACTAGAAATTTCAGTTGATACAAGGAGATTATGATAGAATTGCTTCTCCCCTTCCTTTGCCTCATACTGTTAAATTCTGTCTAATCTCAGAAATGTCTTTCAGACTTGTTCCTTTCAATTTTTGGGAACAATTTGAAGCCTTTCACTCAGAAGAGTTGATTGTATTGCCATTCTATTTTTGTCCCTATTTTTGGAAACAAAATGTTTTTATTGGAAAGCAGCAAAAGACTTTTTGAATATTGATTTTCATGATATTTGGGATCTGAAGTAAGAGTTTTTTTAGGATTGTGCTGCTTTCACTGTTCTTTATCTCAGCTGGTGATGCTATCCTCTCTCTGGTCATTCATCGTAGAGAACTGTCTGCAATCATTCCTTCTTCCAGACATATAAGAAGAAAGTCCTCCCGATTCTTGCTTTAAGTATTATATCTGTTCCTTCCTCTTTGTCCCTGCTACTGCTACCATCCCTACTTCCTTTATCACTAAGTTCAAGAAGAGCAGAGTGGTTAAGAGCATGCTAGGGCACTGGATCTGGAGTATGACTAAAGATTTAAGTCCACTTTCTTTCTTTTTTTTTTTTTTTTTGAGACAGAGTCTCACTCTCTTGCCGGGGGCGAGTGCCGTGGCGTCAGCCTAGCTCACAGCAACCTCAAACTCCTGGGCTCCAGCAATCCTACTGTCTCAGCCTCCCAAGTAGCTGGGACTACAAGCATGAGCCACCATGCCCGGCTAATTTTTT
>CAUYSK010076463.1:0-79535 GCA_963575035.1 Avahi laniger
CTGAGCAAGAGCAAGACCCTGTCTCTACCAAAAATAGAAGGAAATTAATTGGACAGCTAAAAATATATATAGAAAAAATTAGCTGGGCATGGTGGCTCATGCCTGTAGTCCCAGCTACTTGGGAGGCTGAGACAGTAGGATTGCTTGAGCCCAGGAGTTTGAGGTTACTGTGAGCTAGGCTGACGCCACGGCACTCACCTCAGGCAAGAGAGTGAGACTCTGTCTCAAAAAAAAAAAAAAAGTGCGTGGTCTTATTTTTAAAATAGACTTTAATTTTTAGAGCAGTTTTAGGTTCACATCCAAATGGAGTGGAAGGTACAGAGATTTCCCATATACTCCCTGCCCTCATATGTGGTTAACTTCTTTCATTGTTAACATCTCCCAACAGAGTGGTATATTTGTTACCATTGCTGAACCTACATTGACACATCATTATCATGCAGAGTCCATAGTTTCCCTTAGGTTTCATTCTTGGACTTATACATTCTATGGGCTTAGAAAAATTTATAATGACATGCATCTATCATTATAATATCATAAATTTCACTTCCCTAAACATCGTCTGTGCTTTGTCTATTCATCCCACCATTTCCCCTTATATTTGACAAGCACTGATATTTTTACTATCTCCATAGGTTTGCCTTTTCTAGACTGTCATATAGTTTGAATCATATAGTATTCAGCCTTTTTAGATAGGCTTCTTTCACTTAGTAATATGCATTCGAGTTTCTTCCATGTTTTTTTCATGGCTTGATAGCTCCTTTTTTAGCAGTAAATAATGTTTCATTGTCTGTATCATAGTTTATTTTTTCATTCGCACACTGAAGGACATTTTGGTGGCTTCCAAGTTTTGGCAATTATAAATAAAGCTTCTATAAACACGTGCAGATTTTTATGTGGTCTAAGTTTTCAACTCCTTTATGTAAATACTAAGGAGTGCAATTGCTGGTTTATATGGCAAGAGTATGTAGTATGTTTAGTTTTGTAAGAAATACCCAACCCAAATTGTCTTCCAAAGTGGCCGTACCAGAGGAGGGGAGGTGGAGCAAGGTGGCCAAACAGAATGCTCCAGAAATCATCTGCCCCACAGGAACACCAAATTGAACAAGGATTCATGCAAGAAACCATTTCATAAGAACCAATAAGTCAGCCCTCTCAAGAAGGCTGGGCCAGCCTGAAAAAACTAGAATAAATATGTAATTTTTTAATGTCCAGATATTGACAGATGTCCATAAGCACCAAGAACATCCAGGAAAACATGATCCCACCAAATGGCCTAAATAAGTCATTAGTGACCAATCCTGCAGTGATGGAGATATGTGACCTCTCAGAGAATTCAAAATAAACCTTTATGGAAAACAGTATAGAGATTCCTCAAAGAACTAAAAGTAGACCTATCATTTGATCCATTAATCCCACTACTGAGTACCCCTCCAAAGGAAAACAAGTCATTAAATCAAAAAGACACCCATATGTTTATTGCAGCACAATTCACAATTGCAAAGATATGGAATCAACCTTAGTGCCTATCAACTAGTGAGTGGATAAAGGAAACATCGTATCTATCTATCTATCTATTATAGATAATATCTATCATCATGGAACACTACTCAGCCAACAAAAGAATGAAATAATGTCTTTTGCAGCAACCTGTATGGAACTGGAGGCCATTATCCCATGTGAAGTTTCTCAGAATGGAAAAACAAATACCTCGTGTTTTCACTTATAAGTAGGAATATGCATTATCATACAGAGTTGTATAATGGACATTGGAGACTCAGAAGTGGGGAGAGTGGGGGAGGGTTAGGGATGAAAAATTACCCATCAGACATAATGTTCACTATTTAGGTGACTGGTACACTAAAAGCTCTGACTTCACTATTACACAATTCATCCATGCAATAAAAAAAATTATACCCCCTAGCTTTATTGTAATAAATAAATAAAATGGGCAAAATATTTGAATAGATATTTCTCAAAAGAAGACATGCCTACAGGTATATAAAAAATGCTCAACATCACTAATCATCAGAAAAATGCAAGTCTAAACCACAATGAGATATAATCTCACCACAGTTAAAATAGCTTTCATCAAAAAGACAAAATAATGAGAAAACAGTACTAAGTTTCCTCAAAAAATTAAAAATAGAACTACTATACAATCCAGCAATTTCACTACTGGGTATATATGCAAAAAAGAAAAAAAGAGGGAAATCAGTATATAGAAGTATATAGAAATCAGTATATATCTGCACTCCCATGTTTATTGCAGCACTATTCACAATATTCAAGATATGGAATTAACCTGAGTGTCCATCAGTGGATGAATGGTTAAACAAAACATAATCCATATACACAATTGCATATTATTCAGCCATAAAATAAGAATAAAATCCTGTTATTTATGACACTATGGATGGAACTAGAATGTTGAATTATGTTGAATTAAGCTAGGCACACAAAAACAATAATTGCCTGTTCTCACTCATGTGGGAGCTAAAAAATTTGATCTCATGGAGGTAGAGAGAAGAATGATGGTTACCAGAGGCTCAGAAAGGTAGCAGGTATGGGGATATGTAAAGGGGTTCGTTAAGGGGTACAAAAATACAGTTAAATAGTAGGAATAAGATCTAGCATTTGGTAGCATAATAGGGCTACTATACTTAATAACTTATTGTACATTTCAAAATAACTAGAGGAGTGGATTTGAAATGTTACCAACACAAAGAAGTGATAAATGTTTGAGGTGATGGATATCCTGATTACCCTGATTTGGTCATTATATATTGTATGCTTATATCAAAATATCACATGTATTCCATGAATATGTACAACCATTATGTACTCACGAAAATTAAAAAAAGAAAAAACACCCAGTTTGGCTGTAGCATTTTGCATTCCTACCAGTAATGAAGGAACATTTGATGGTGTCAGTGTTCTGGATTTTAGCCATTCTAAAATGTGTATAGTCATATCTCATTTTTTAAAAATTTGCATTTCCCTGATGACATGATGTGGAGCATCTTTTCATATGCTTCTTTGCTATCTCTCTGTCTTCTGTGGTAAAGTGTCTGTTAAGATCTTTGGCCCATTTTTTAAAATTTTTTTGTTGTTGAGTTTTATAAGTTCTTTGTGCATTTTGGATATTAGTCCTTTATCAGATTCATCTTTTTCAAATATTTTATCCCAGTCTGTGGCTTTCCTTTTTATTCTCTTGACAGTGTCTTTTACAGAACAGAAATTTTAAAATTTAATGAAATCCAGCTTATCAATTCTTTCTTTCATGAAGCATGCCTTTAGTGTTGTATCTTAAAAGCCATAATCAACCTAGGGTCATCTACATTTTCTCTTTTTTATCTTCTAAAAATTTTATGGTTTTGCATTTTACATTTAGATATGTGATCCGTTTTGAGTTAATTTTTAGTTAAGACTGTAACTAAATTCATTTTTTTGCACATCGATGTTTATTTGCTCCAGCACCACATTCTCCATTGTATTGCCTTTGTTCTTCTGTCAATGATTAACCAACTATGTTTACGTGGGTTAATTTCTATGCTATTTTGTTCCATTGATCGAGTTGTCTATTCTTCATCTTCATCAATATCACACTATCTTTTTTTTTTTTTGTTTTGTTTTGGTGAGGGCTTTGTTTTTTTTTTATTTCGGCATATTATGGGGGTACAGATGCTTAGGTTACCTATGTTGCCCTTGCCCCCTCCCAAGTCCGAGTTTCAAATATGTCCATCCTTCGGGTGGTGCACATTGCGCTCTTTGAATATCACACTATCTTGATTAGTGTAGCTTTTATGGTAAATCTTGAAGTCGGGTAGTGTCTTCCTTCCAACATTGTTCTCCTCATGGCCTTATTTTTGAATATTATTTTTTATTCTCATCTCCTGGTACTTCTGTTAGACAAATGTTGGGGCTCCTTAAATGTTCCTGCTTCTCTTTCACATATTTTCTACATTACCTCTGGACTGTTCTTTGGGTGAATTTATCAATATTAATTATGTGTTAAACTATGATTTTGAAATGGACACAGAGAAATCTATCAAGATTATTTCCCAGAAAAAACAAAAAATTAATTACAAAACCTCACTACCCATCACAAAATAAATCCTCAGACTTGAGTTATGCCAGTAAGAAGTAGATGCAACCAGTGTTTATTTTAAATAATATTTTCTTTTGTTTTATAGTTGCCCAAGGTTTTATAGTTTAAAACCTTGCCATAATATATCTAACACCTGTAGGGACAGCTTTTTGCTCCAGTGCTCGGCAGAGAAGGAATAATTACTCGAAACACATACTGTTTAGAGAGAAGGGAAGAGACCAAAGTCTGAAGGAGAAAATGGCCTCCCCATGTTTATTTCCAAGGACATGTACAAAAGATCAGGGCCGTTTGCTAAGTTCTTTAACATCCATACAGGTCAGCTGTTTTCAGCTGAATGTTGCACACAGCAAACAAGCAGCTTTGGGCAGGTGTTTTCACCTGTCTCTTCATTGACTCTGCTCACATTCTTTCCATCCATCCATCCTTTCTTCTAGGCCCAGCTCCCACATCTAACCATTCATTAGTGTTTTAATTTTACTTAGAATTTAGAGAACACTTTTAATGCCATATGAAGTTTTTCATATCAGGAAAGTTTTATTCACTTATTTTTCTATTGCTCATATTGTTTTATTATTCCTGAAGATCTATAATTATAGAAATGGGGAACAAAAGATGGATATCTAATTTTTCACCTCACCATGACATTTATTTTGACTCATTTCCTCTGCATTCAGGGAGAACTTATCAAGTGTGTCTTCTATATCGCTGATTCTATTATCTGCAGTATGAATGCTATTCTTTTCTCCTTCTTATGCAGTTCAAATTATTCTACTGCATTTTAAGTCTTTTTCTCAATTTTTTTTTCTCATTTACCTAGTGTATTTCTTATAACTTCTTGTTCCCATTCCTTAGGGACCACATTTTCATGCGCTTTTGTGAGGATGACAAGCATTTTTTCCTAAAATAATTTTCTAAGTTTTGTAGAAGGTAATTTTTATGAAGTTTAATCCTCTCAAATTCATAATATGTCTTTTTTGCAATATACTTTTCAATGGTTAGCAGAAAACCAATATAAAATCTTTCTTGACAAAAGATGCATTAAAATGTGTTGTGTGGATCATACTCAGCCCCATTCAAATGCCCATGTCAGAGCTACAGCTGGAAGGAAAATAGTCTTGCATAGTTCCCTACCCAGTTATTTGTGTTTCAAGATTTTGTCTTTACCACAGTTCTGTAGTGATAGAAATGTCTTATTCTACCTTCACTGCATGGTTCTGAGATTTTTTATATTCAGGGGAATATCACTTCTTTAAGAAAACATGGACAAGAGAGGTGAAAAACCCAGCTGGTGGAAAATGCTGGGATTATAGTTCCAACACTTCTGTTTTCTGTCCAATTATGTTTTTGGAGGTTTTGAATATTTATAGAAAGATATATTGATGCAGGCCAAGAGGGACACAGTACTTCACTTGTAGGTAATGCTTTATGAATTAAAGAGCTGGCTTTTTAATAATCTTCTTATACAAAATTTTTACCTGTCCTCTAGGGACAAAGTGTGAGGGAGGTTTAAAACATATATCTACTTCCAGGCTGGTAGATTTTGTCTCTGAGTAGACTTTGTGCTTTTACGGACTTTTTATTGGGAAATTGAGAAGAACTACCTCAAGGACTTCCAGAAATCCTCATAAGTTCCTTACAACTGCTATAAAAAACTGCTTGTTCTTTATTATTCTCACTCCTGTAGAATTTTTCCATCATTGCTTAAATTAATCTGTCTAAAGTGCAATTCTGATCACTTCCCTTTTTCAAAGCCTCCACTGATAGGCACTGCATAAACTTCTTATCTTTATATTCAATGTCTTGTATCACAGAGGAAGGGTAAGCTAACAGAATCTTTTCATAGTACTTTTATGTTGGAATTTCTGGTCCAGTTTGTCTACAACTCACTTGAAAGTGTCAGGTGTTTTTATAGTACATTTGATCCATTTAGAATATCTTCTATTTTCTTTATCTTATAAATTCTTGTCCATTGATTTTTTTTTTTTTTTTGGTCAACCAAGATGGCTGACTAGAGACAACACTTGTTGGATTGTACTGGCTGTAAAGTAGAATACTGGGCTGAGGAGAGTGGAGAACAGTTGTAGCTCAGGTGTGGACTACAGGGAGAGACAACAGAGAGGTCTGGGGACCCCACCAAGAAAAACTGTGAAGCTGAGAAAGAAGAAGATAGAAAGGAGAAGACAGAAGCATAGATAAAACCTAGGGAGGCTTAGAGCACAGTGAAAGGGTAAGGGGGGGTTTCACTTCCCCACCTAGGTTCCTTTGATGAACAGTGGGACACAAAATATATTGGAGATGCTTCTATCCTACATGAGCCCAGGCATGGCGGCTAAATAGGAATAGTAGGGTGAACAAGTGAACCCCAAGAGTTTGGGTGTTCAAAAGAGACACCCCATGGGAGAGTGTCATGAGAGAGCAAAGTGCTAGCTTTCTTACACCTAGACACATTCTCCTCTGCACCTCCTCCAAGTACAGCATCAGAGAAAGTAATTTTAGTTTGAGGTGGCTGGTAGCTGTGGCCTCTCCCCCCATATTGCATCTGTGTGAGTGCTCTGAATTGAGAAACTCACAAACAGCTGCTTCTCTACAGCATATATGCATTCCTGCCTGAGCCCACCACTGAGAGTGGGGCCACCAGAATTTGTGAGCTTCCTGCTCATCAGTGTTTCATGGGATTGTGTGCTGGCAGCTTAGATAGGTGGGCCAGACCTGGTGACCCCTGGACACAAGAGTGGTGCAAGGAGATGCAGGGGGGAGGTCTCAATCCTGGATTTGAGTGGCAAAGAAGCCTTCATAGACATATCTAATAGTAGAGTGTGAAGGGGCGCTGGGGAACAGGGATCTTTGAGTGCACCCATCCCCCAGCCCCATTGGAGAATGATTACCTTGGATAGGGATGTGGCACTTTAAGTGAATTAGCCTAGTCCCTGATTCCCATGACAACCAAATGCTTCAGATGCACCAGCTGAATGAGAGCAGTGGCCTCTCCCCTCACTCATTACAATAGGGAGTGCAGTTTGAGACAAGAAGCTCACAGTGAATGCTTCTCCTCAGTGGGCATATGCCCCTAGAGATAGAGAGGCCTACCTCTTTCCCCTTGGGGTCTTGTGGTGAAATAGAGGTGCACAACTGGGGATTCCCCTACCTGCTAGCATCCCATGGAGATGCATGCTAATGGGTCAGACATATGGACTGAGGGGTAGTTTGAGAGCCGGTCTTGCGCAGTGAGAGATCTCACATGGATTGATCTGGTGAGAGAGTACTGTGGAGTTCTAGGGAGTGAATAGGGAGGACATTCACCTCACCCTGTGGAGAAATTACACTAGTGGACAAGGAGCCTGGACCAGGGCCTTGGCATTGAAGCAATTGGGTTCCTCCTTTAGGAACAGTCTTCCCAGCTTAGAGAGATTGCCCTGAACTTCATACCAGTGGTTCCACCTAGTGGCCAGATAAGCAACCTCTGAGTACCACTGAGGCTTTGCAAAACCTCTCAGGCTCTTGCAATCCAGCCACCATTTGTTTTGCTCCTCTCCCCCCACCTTATGGGGAGTAGAGATCAAGCAACCATCTGGGAGATACAGAGTCCCTCCTAAAGCTTGGGGCATTTGTGTGTCCCAGAGCTTACCGTGGGCACAAAAGAACATCTTGGCAGATGGCTCTTCCACGCAATCTTCAATCAATGACAGGTGGAACAACCCCATAGCTAAGCATAGCACCTTCCAACTCAAGCAAACAGAGAGCAGCTGATTCATATTCATGAGTACCACCTGCTATCTCAGAAATTAATCTGAGGGACCTAACTCAATACCCACTATTGGGAAGAGGTGAAGACAGAAGGTCAGAGGTAATCTGAGAGGTTCATCATACCTGCCAGAACACCCCATAGGAAACTCGGGACCAGCACTCTTCTTCCTGGCATGGTCAGGGATCAATCTTCGGGGACCAGGAGATAGGACTGTAAGTAAGCCCCAGCTCTCGGGATGAGAAGGAATCAGCAAAAGAACTCAGGACACATGAAAACTCAGAGCAAAAGAACACCGTCCAAAGAAAACAATAACTCCTTACCAATGGACAATAATAAAAACGAAAAGATTGAAATGACAGATGAAAAATTTCAAATATGGAATGTAAAGAAGCTCAATGAAATACAAGAGAAAATAGACACCCAATACAAAGGAATGAAAAAACAATGCAGGAAATGAATGAAAAACTCACTAAAGAAATTGAATCATAAATAAAAATTAAACATCTGGAAATAAAAAATTCATTCAAGGAAACATAAAACACAGTAGAAATCCTTAAGAGTAGGCAAGATCAGGAAGAACAAAGAATCTCAGACTTGAAGACAACATCTTTGAGTTAAACATGTCAGTCAAGGAGAAGGAACACAGAAACATGAGGAACAAAAAAAGCCTACAAGAAATACGGGATTATGTAGAGAGGTCTAGGCTAAGAATCATAGACATCCCTGAAAGCAAAGAAGAAAATACACAGGCGTTGGAAAACCTATTTGAGGGAATAAGTGAGGAAAATTTCACTGGCCTTGCTAGAAATCTAGATATCCAGGTATAAAATACTCTCAAAGGACTCCTGGGAGATTCATTGTAAAGAGCCAGGTATCATAACACCTAGTTATCAGACTGGCCAAAGTAAACATAAAAGAGGCACTCCTACTAGCCATAAGGCAAAAGCATCAGGTAACTTACAAAGGAAAACCCATAAGACTAACTGTAGACTTCTCAACTGAGACTTTACAAGCCAGAAGGAATAGGGGGCTCCATTCTCAGTCTTCTCAAACAGAGGCCAAGCATATGTTGGCACTATGCTTCTTATTTAGTCTGCAGAACTGTGAGTTAAATGAACCTTTTTAAAAATAATTTACCCAGCCTCAGGTATTCTTTATAGCAACACAAAATAGAAGAACACAGTGATTTATCTGCTGGCGCGACCAAACTTTCATTCCTGAGGGGCCTGAGCCCTTAGTAACCATATTATTCTCAGACTAGGGTTGCTGCATTCATCTATTCACTGTCACAATTAGGCAGTTACAAAGTTATAGACTGAATATTGGTGTCCTTACTCTCCCACCCCAATTCGTATGTTGAAGCCCTAATCCCCAGTGTGATGGTATTCGGAGGTGAGGACTTTGGGATGTAATTAGGTTTAGATGTGGTCACAAAGGTAGGGTCCTCATGAAAGGATTAGTGGATTAGTGAATTTATTAGAAGAGAAACCAGAATATTTACTTCCTTTCTATTTTTGCTGCATGAGGACAAAGCAAGAAGGTGGTTGTTTGGAAGCCAGGAAGAGGGCCTTTACCAGATGTCTAATCTTCTGGCTCCTTCATCTTGGACTTTCTAGCCTCAAAAACTATGAGTAATATGTCTATTGTTTAAGCCACCCAGTGTATGCTATTTTGTTATAGCAGCTTGAGCTAAGCCACCAAGGGAATACTAAGAGGTGCCCAAGTGGATCACTTGAGTTCCATACCTATTCCTCCCTGCTTTTTATTCTTCTCTGCTGATTTTATTGAGTAAAAGCAACCATATCTCTTTCTGCTAGTCAGAATCAATTGCTAGCAAGATGATGACTCCGCTTCTTGGACGCTCATCCATGGGCATAAAAACTCCAAAGTGTGCAGGTGTCAGCTGTATCTTGTAATGAAATGGGACCTTGCTGTGCTCCCCAGGAAGAGTGTACCATTTTTGGTGAACAGAAAATCTAGCTCCGCAGAGCTGAGAATTATGGGGATACAGAGCACAAAGCCCTCCAGTGAGTTGTTGGAATCATTGTAAATTGGGCCATTCCTGCTTTTACCTTTTGATTCCAGGCTCCATATATTCTTTCTGATGGGTACACAGAATAACAACAACAAAAAAGGCATTCAATACTCTGAGTATTTCCTCTGAGCTGGTGATTCAGCTGCACCTTCAGTAGACCCTTCCAATATATTATTAGGCCAGCAGAGTTGGAGTGGTGCAGGAAATGATATGATCAATGGATCCTGTAAACATGGGCCCATGACCACACTTCTGTTGTGAAGCATGCCCATTGGCCAGATGCTGTGTTTTGTGGGATTCCGTGCCTATGGACCAAACACTCTATAAATCCCTGGAGACTGGTACTGGCTGAGGCTCTGTGGGCTAGAAGGGACAAGCCACCTGGAGTAAGTATCTATCTCCTATGACAACAAACCCATAGCCTTTCTAGAATGGCAGTGGCCCACTTTAGTCAACTCGTTACCCAGTGATCTATTGTTTTTCTCAAGGAATAGTGTCATACTGGGGACTCAGCTTTGTTTTCTGTTGCTGGAAGATTGAACATCAGAACTGGCAGAGGCTAGATCTGCCTCTGTAAAGGGACATCTGTGCTAACAGGTCAACACATAACTTATTTCTCTGCTGCCATGGTCATTTCATTCACATTCCTATCATGCCAACATTAGGTGGCTGCTGACAAAAGCTAATGAATATCAACTGGCTGAGTCATTTTGCCTATATGATCATTTAGTGTCTTTTCTAAGGTAAATGCTTTCTGGTGGGCATAAATCTGTTATATGAAAATTTGTGCACTTTGTACCCATTCCAATACCCATCCACCTGCCTCTGTCCTAGACTTCCTTTTCTTTAATCTTCCACTATTTTCCTACACATATTCTAAACTTGGAACACTTAAACCTTCTGCCCAAATAGATGCCAGGTGTACTTTTCAAAGCATTGGCCATTGGGAGTATTTTCTCTCTCTGTTATCTTTCTAGGCCATCCTTGAGTGAGACAGCTGTCTGTTTTTGGCTTGCATCCATATAATGAGCTAACACATCCATAAATCAAGTTCAGAATTTTCCCTCCTTTATTTTATCATGCAGGATACCTTTGAAACCACCAATGTGAGCTGTGGGAGTGGTGCTGGTGCAATAGTGATGGGTAACATGAGGATCTGGGCTGTCTGATTGTGGTGTTTACATGTGCCCTTGGTCCTGCTTGTGCTAGGTCCTGAATGTATAATTTCTACATTACTATGTATTACTGCTGAGCTTACCAGTTTTTATGACTTGGAGGGTCCCAACAGGATCTAGCTCATTATGGGGACTTTTGGATGCATGGACATTTGATGTCCCATGGTCAAATACTCCTTTTATTCCAAAGCCCAGGAATATGCCAACAGCTGTTTGTCAATAAGTAGGTAATTTTCTGCTGCAGATGGCTTACCCTTACTCTAGAAACCCCAGATCTTCTGCTGCAAATGCATGTGGTTGTCTATTCCACGTGAATACAAACTGTGTTTGAACTTCTTTCTTGTTAGGAGTAGAAAATAACCCATTTCCAAATCATTCGCTGAATATTATATAACTGCTCTAGCAATGACACTATGATCAGCATGGAAATTATGATTGGGGATACCAATTGGTTGAATTTGCAGTAGGCTATGGTTATTTTCTAGATTCCATCTGGTGTCTACAGAGGGCACACTGGGGCATATAAAGGAGATATGATAGGAACTACCAACCTTACCTCCTTTACATCTTTAATTTTGACATTAGTCTTTACCACGCCGCCCCATGAAATGTGATGCAGTTCTTGATGTACCATTGTGGCTTGGAGTTGGGATGGCCTAGTTTCAAAAGCTTTCAATTGGCCGGTGGGGAAACAGATATCGTAGTGGAAAAGATCAAAGACCAATATGACAGTTACTTCAACTGTCAATCCCAGTTTTACAGTTCTAATTTTACAGCAAGCAACTGGGGAAATGACACCAAATGTGTCCATAAATCTAGTAGATTCACCATAAGCTGAACTTTTGCCAGGACTCCACTTACTACCTATACTCTTTATTCCCTCATTCCAGCTGGGGGCCATGACAATGCTTTAGGTCTCTGAGTACTAAAAACTTCTTTGGGGCCATAGAACACAGGTCTGAGTTGTCAGAATATTTCTTTGCCCTAGTGTACAATTATCTGAGTAAATGGAAGTGTTTTCCTTTGGAAAAGAGCAGGAGAATCATTGAAGCATATATTTGCTGTGATGTTTCAGGGTCTTTTGTCCTGGTGACCCGGCCAATATTTAGTTATCAGTTATGGGTTTGGTTTGAAAACTGGCTTAAGTCTGGGAACTGGTCAAGCAATTTTAAATTTTTATTGGGGTGATCATTCTTAGTCTTCTAGCCATCCATTCTTTCTTTCGATTATACATTTTTCATGCAGTACTCTTACTGGCTTGCCATCCATTTTACTCCTAGGGAACCATGTTCTATTACCATCTCTATAACTCTATGGGTCAAACTCCCTTGGCTGTCACTATGAGGTTGCTTATTTTTGTGATAAGTAAAATGTCCTGGCTCCTGGAAGATAAGTGAGCTGCCAACCAGCCTATATTGTTTTGAGTGTCCTCTCCGTATTGCTTTCAATAAGCCAAGCTCCAAAATAACCTCTCTTTCTGTCAACCCTGGCTGAACTTTCAAGTGATGCTAGTGTCTTCTCACTAGCACATTTCTGATGGACATGGTGAATATTGTGTTCTTTCAGCATTCTCATGCAATATAATTTTCTGGTGTGTCTTTTAGTCTTGTATAAGTTCATTCCAGCAATGTCCACTTTCCTGAGCCCTATTTTTTAAAAAAATTGTTTTTATTGTGGTAAGAACATTTAATATGAGATACACCCACTTAACAAATTTTAAATCCACATTACAGTATTTTTGACTATAAACACAATATCATATATATAAACACAACATCTGAGCCTTCTATTTCTTTCCTCTACAATCTGCGTGGAAACTCAGGCATCACGACTTCATTCAGCATACATCATCATTTACTCCAGACTTCTAGGAGGTCACTGTAGCAGTGATTTACACCATGTCCTGAGGTTCCTGTCAAGGTATAAATCTCATATCCCTGAGTCAATAAACTGTTCTTATTGAATCTTATGTTATAGCCCTTCTGATCAAACATTCTCAAAATCCGGGCCCATTCTTACCTCTTTGGCTCCTGTCAGTATGTTTTTGCAGCTTCTTTGGAATATCATTCCTTTTCTCCCTTATCAGGCTCTGCATATCTCTAGCTGTACTGACTTACCCCAAGTTATTGATCTAGCAGCTAGGAAAGGAGGTGACAATAGATCCTGAGAGGGCCATCTGTTGCCTTCTCAGTAATAGGTCTCTGAAGTATCTTCCCACGTGGAGGGATTACTAACTCTTAACAGGGAAGAGTGGCACCTCTGCAAGTTCTAAGGGTTCCGAGAAGTCTGTTGAGTCAAAACCTTCAGGTGCGGTCACTTTGCTGTCCTCATCCCATGTGTTCCAGACTTTCCCAACTATTACTATTTTACTATTAAATCCTGACTTTTATCTCCAGCTTCTTTTTATATTCCATTGTATGGGATAAGGCCTTTTTTAAATCTAACAAAGAGTTCCTTTTGGTCTTCACGTTTATTTTTCAATGTGCTAATTTTTCAATATCTCTTTGTAGGGCATCAGTGCAACATGATAATAAGCTAATTCTATTGTCCTAGTGTGAATTTCTCTCCTTCCCTCTACTTTTAAATGCCTAAATTATTGAAAATGCTAGGACACTCCTCTCTATTGGAACATTTTCTCAAGTTGCTACCAGGGAACATTTTAGCATGTGTGCTGCCATCTTGGTCCAGGGACTATCTGTACCCCACATATCACCCGGATTAAGATCCTTATTTCCATACCATCAGTGGGTGGTCCAGTCCCCAAATCCCACTCAATAAGTGGTAACATGGGCCCCAAATTCCCTCTTATAGCCTGCCTGCTTTCTCAGACCACATCTGATACTACTGCGTAAGTTGAATTCCCCAAGTAGAAGATACTAGGATGATCTTAAGGAGTGCAAAAGGTTCATTAGGGAGTAACACCTGTGAAAGGAAAAAGGAAGCAGAATTGGCAGAGGGAGGTCAGATCATGATGCATCTCAGACAAGGTCTCTGCCACCTTAGCAGGAAGTTTCAGAGTTTCAGAGAAAAGATTGTCAATTAGGTGTAAAATGGTTAGACCATTTTGACACAGTCTTAATCTGTTATTGGTTGGATCCACCTGAGAAAAATATGATAGCTCAAAAATGAAAGTGTGAAGAAGTAAACAGCTGGATGCTGTCAGCTAACTATACTCCTCATAGATGTGGAAGAAATTCTTTCTTGAAGGAGGATCTGAGTCATGCATCTCTAAGCCTGCCACAGCAATTGAGGATGCCATGTGCCACTTCCAGTTCCAGAAAGTGATTGATTGTGATGATGTGACTTGAATCTTGATATTGGAAAATGGTGCAAACAGCAGTTGTTTTGCACTTGGACCCATGTGCTGTCTATAGAAGTAGGCAAGCTCTATAAATGGGAACGTCATTTCTCCTATTCTGGACAGGAGACATGTAACATTGGCTGAACTACAGGAACTTATTTCAAAGCCAAAAGCAGTTGATCAGTGTCTATTTTAAGAAATTATTACCCATACAAAATTTTAGGGTATACTTTTCCATTGAACTATGGATGTATCCAAATATGGGGTTTTGTTTTACAAAATCTACTTCCGAAATGGAAAAATTTGAGAAAATATTGTTCCTCAAGATTTGAACTGTTGTGTACTATAATAAAACAAAACCAAGCACTAAACCTAGTCTTTGGTTTAGGCCATAGATACATCTTGATACTCCATTCTTCAGAGAATTGTTACCTGTCTCCATAAAAGTGAATGTCACTTTTTGAGAAACAGTAAAATCCTTCTCAGAGAAAAATGTTTTCATTTAAGCTGTTGCTTAAGAGAAGTGGTCTAAGACCAAGAAGATGCAGGAGGAACCATTGTGCAAGGACTTTACATTCACATTTCATCTTAGGAAGGACCTTAAATTAACCAGTCTAGATTGGAAATGCTCATTCTGTATTGAACCCACCTTGTGGAATGTTTAAGATGGAAGAACAATCAGAGAATCACTTCCATACACCAACCCCTTTTATCGCTCAGCTACTACATGCCTATCTCATTGTGAGGTTGGATTTTGCCCCCTTGGGGGTTCACCATCAGGGTCCTCCTATCCTATCTTCATCTCCTAACCCCAGATGAAGATCTTGAGATGAGGTTAGAGTATGAGAGGCACAGATTTGCCGGATTGGATAATATTCTTCCATGTCTCATTATGGGAGCAAATAAGACAGAACATGGGTGTATTGACACAGATCTCATGTGCCCCCATTTCTCAGAGCCTTTTCTTCCACCTCAGTTGCTCTGTGCCTGACCCTTTGGGGTGTGATTTCTCCCTGCATATTTTCCTAACAGTTTCCACCTCATGAGTAACCTTCTGTGACTTGTCCTGAAGTAGCAGCCTGAATGATAATGATTCCTTCCAGGCCTCATTTCCCTTTCTCCTTCCCCTTGAAGCCCTGGACTTGTGCCTCCCAAATACATTCTCAGGCTCTTTTTTTTTAGAGAACTCAGGCTAAGCCAGTAAAATTGATTCAAGGTAGGTTTTGCCAGCCAGATGTTAAAGAAGGACAATACAAACGTCTGAGCAGTTGATTAGAATATTTCAGGTCATCAGTTGTGAGGCTCAAGCCATCTCTCCCAGCTGAGAAGGCCCATGTAAACATATAATTTTAGGATTGTTAAACAGGGACAAAACAGTGAACAACCGTAGGAGAAGGTAAGCATTGGAAGCACGTCGTTACTGGTAACCTGGACATTTTACTCCAAGGTGGTGGGATCCTTAAAGTATTCACCCTGTGAAATACTTTCAGTCTCAGATACATGAATTGTGTTCTAATTTTTGGTAGGGTGCCAGGTCACAAGAGTTATATGGACCAGACTAAAATCTCAGTCCAAACTCCCCACTTGTAGTAACCAGCCTCCAGGGTGGCCCCGATGATCCCTGCCTCCTGGTGTTTGCACCCTTGTGTGGTTAGTCCTTCTTTATATCATACCAGCATTGATCTTTCTGACCAACTGGATATGGCAAACATGAAGATATGTCACTTCAAGATGAGGTTATAAAATATGCCGCAGCTCCATCTTGATTTTTCTCTCTTTCCTCCCATGTCCCACTTTATTAGGTAGGTCACTTGCTTTGGGGATGCCAGCTGCCATTTTCTGAACAGCATGACGGAAATGTTCACAAGTGAGGTCTTTTGCTAACAGCCAAGTTAGTGAGCTTGGATGCAAATCCTTCTGTCTCAATCAAGTCTTCAGATCATGGAAGCTCTGGTCCAGCTTGACTGCAAACTTATGGAAGATCTTGAGCCAGACCACCCAGTTAAACTACTTCTGGATTTATGACTCTCAGAGATAATCCTTTTTATTGTTTTAAGGTGCTAAGTTTTGCATAAATTTGTTATGCAGCAATAGATAATTAATACACTTCTTGACCCATTAAGCAGATGGCTCTGCTCTCCCTTTATATTATATTTTGCTTTAAATTATGTTATTAAATTATGCGTTCATCATTGCAAAGGCCTTCCTGTTGAAACCCATTCTGCCAGCCATCCCTGTGCCAAGAATGCCAGATAAACAAGCTGTAGAAAAATTTTCTCTCAGTGGCTGAGGAGCTTCCAAACCCCATTGAAAAAACAACTGTTAAATCCATTTGCAGTTTTCCTTTCTGCCAAACAGTTATAATCCATTTGTGAGTCTGTGGCCCATGGATACCAAATGAAGGCAGATATCCATTATGTTCTCCTCTTTCCCAGCGTCTGAACAAAAGCTCATAGCAGGAATTGTGACTTTAGTACAGTCACCATTATTGATTATTAATATTTCTCACTGATTTTTGGTAGCTTGGATAGCTCTGTGGAATGCGGGACACTATAAAAAGGGACATATTTGCCCTCTGCCACAGATCAAATATAAACAGTGAAGGTGAGCATGACTCTGAAGTTATAGGTTAACACTACATGAATTGTGATGTTTGTTCTCTATTGCTGCATAACAAATTAAACCTAGAAACTTAAAGCAACACACATTTATTATCTTATAGCTTCTGTGCGTCAGAAGGTCTAGACACAAGTTATCCGGGTCTTCTGCTCAGAGTCCAACGAGTCTGAAATCAAGGTATTGGCTAGGGCTATGATCTCATATGAGGCATGGGGTCCTCTTTGTGGTCACTGGTTGATGGTTGAATTCAGGCCTTCAGTTTCTAGAGGCTGCTTGCTCTTGCCTGTCAACCAGCCCTCTCCATAACATGGCAGTTTGCTTCTGCATAGCCAAAAAGAGAGCATCTCTCCTGCTTTAAATCTCTCTGATTCTTCTTGTTTTTAGAAAAAGCATACTTGTGATAGTCTCCCTTTAAATTAATCAAAGTCAGTTTATTAGAAACTTTAATTACATCCATTAAAATCTCTAAATCTGTGCCACATAATGTAACCTAACTATGGGAGTGAAGTCCCCCACCATATTCACAAGTTCTGCCCTCACTCAAGGAGTGGGGATTATACAGGGTACATATACCAGGGGCAGGAGTCTTAGGGGCTATCCCAGAATCCTGCCTATCATAGTGTTCTGGCCAACATTTTCAGGAAAGAGTAACTGGATATTAGGTTCTGTCCTTGATGTTTACAATATTTTATCTGATATCTAATAAAAGAAGTTTCTAAGGTGGTCACAGTATCCTGTAAGGCCAATATGATGGGAATATGTAATATGTGGGGGAGGAGTTAATGCCCATTGAGAGGTTGACTGCCTACCTCCAGGGAGGCTTGTTGACTTTCTTTCTCAGGATCCAACAGGAGCATCAATAAAGGCCCTAGTAGGACAGACCTTTGGAAATATGTGAGTTTGTCTGATGAAGAATGTGGTACTTTGCAAGAAGAAAGTTTACAGTTTCAGTGGTGAGAGTGTATTCATTTCTAAGGGACAGCATTTCAAATATATTTAATACCATTCACTTGCTGAAAGCATTGATTGCCCTACTGGGGCTTACTCATAAAAATATTTTGAAGTTTTTCAGAAGGAACACCCAACCAGAAATAACAAGGAAAAAAGAACTTCTTAATTAATATCATCCTTTAATAGGATACCACATTGTTACGGAGTATGCATGAAACTGACCAGTGGTACTTACATTATTTAAATTCCAGATAGAAATTCTGATGATGAAGCTTAGCCCATTTGTTATGATAAAGTTCAACATAAATGATGAATGTTATTGTTAATGTCACTGTAAAGATAGAATTTGTCATTTGATATTTGGATTTTGTCATGGTGCTATATTGAATTATTACAGATATGAATAAATGAGACAAGATTCCCAAGATGGTCATTCAGTCTATATGGATAAAATGGCAATGTTGGCTGGAAGAGAAGCACCTAACTGGTAGCCCCAATCAGCTGTCCCAGAAGGCTGGTTCCTATTACCTCAAGTACAGGAAGTAATGCTCTATAAAATAGTATAGTTCTAGGCGAAACTGAGAGAGGCAACTGTAAATTTCACATTTAGGTCATTCAAAGTATTTGAGAACACATGTAGACATACATCGCCAGTTAGAATCTGTCTTAACCAATACTACTTCATGATCCTTGGCTTCTCCTGACTGGAGGCCAGAGAAAGTTGGCTATAGAGGTTAAAACCCAAACTGGTAACAGAAGTTATAATATTTGTTTTTAGAAATGTTTGAGGTACAACAGTGAAGGATATTATACTCAGTGATTGCTTGTATTATGCAGTCTGACTTCATTTTTGATGTTTGACTACTGACATTTTTAAAGACTATTTTAGAGCAATTTTAAGTTCATAGAAAAATTGAGAGGAAGGTACAGAGATATACCACATCTCTTGTCCTTCCACATGCATAGACGCCCCCCATCATTAATATCCCCCACAACAGTGGTAAATTTGTTGCAGTTGATAAACCTACATTGACACATCATTGTCATCCAAAGTCCATAGTTTACGTTAGGGTTAATTCTTGATGTTATATGTTCTACGGATTTGGACAAATGTTTAATGACATGTATCTACCATTATAGTATCTGTAAGAGTAGTTTCTGAGGCAGTTTCCTTCATCTTTGAAGGGACACACTATAATTTTGCTTTTCTATCCATGGAGTATTTCACTAGTCTTGCCATCACACAGTCTTTGCTGGCAAGATCATAATCACAACCAACTTTTTTCCAGGAGTGTAGGTACACTCTGCATAACACACTGATGGCATCCTCATCTGAGGAGATTCATTTACTACATTCATTCAGGACATACAGACACAAAGGAGCTCATAAAAGAGAATGGGCTATTGCCGCACATATAGTATAATGTCCCACCACTTTAGTTAAACTCCTGACAATTATTTGGTAAGCTGAAGACTGTTCCATCCCAAACACTGCCAAGAAAAAGTTATTTACCCTCTCATCACTTACAACTTTAAAATAAGCTCAACATCATCTAGGGCTCCTTGAGTCCGGAAGGCAACATGTTCCTCTTTACAAATTTTACTTAAGTCCGTTTATGCTGTAATTCACAAATTGGCTCACCTTGAATAGGACCCTATATAACAAAAGGTTCTGGAATCTGTCCAAATTGCAATAAAATAGGCACTTCCCAAGAGACTCCTGCACCATAGAGCATGAACAAAGCTCCCCTCACTCCCCTCATGCCTGCTGAAGTTTGATCACCTATGAAGGCCATAAGTTGTCCATGGATTTCTGGTATAAGAAACTGTCTTTCTTGTTCCCATGCTATATAGCATGAAAGTGGCAATTATTGATCACATTCTGGCCTCTTTTGGAGATGGAGGCTTTCACAGGCCCTAAGCCTGTGACTTTCTGCACTCAACTGTCCCTTATGCTTTGGGTCATGGAAGTAGGACCCCACAAGCTCTGCATGGTCTCTGAGGACTCCTTTCTACAATGGAAATGGCATCCACAGGGTAGAGTCAAATCTGTGTCATCTGGCACATCCTACTGCAAGAGGAAGTGGCCTCTCCTGTCCCCAGTTCCTTGCCAGGTACCACAATGTTGGAGGAGGTCACCCCTCTCCTTGACCTCTTGGCTACTTGGGGAGTTCCTTTGGGATCAACTGACCTGAACAGCAAAGGGACTTCATATATGTAAGAGATGGTAGTGTCACCATCACATGTGATGGAGCTCACTGGAGAGCTGCTGCTTTTTACTCATTCACGGAGTTATCTTGGATAAAGGACAGGACCCAAGGGTCAGCACAATTGGCTGAACTTCAGGCTGTCATCTTAGCACTGGATGTGTTGGCCAACAATCAACTCCATCTGTACATTTTACAGATTCTTGGGCCATTGCCAGTGGTCAGGCCATCAGGCCTGGCCAATAGCAGCAACAATAATTCTTTATCCAAAATATCCTCCTTTGGGGTGAAAAACTCTGGGAATCTTTTGTCTCACAGATACCCAAAATGTAAATCAAGCTCACACATGTCTCTGCACATATTAAAGCCACAATACAAAGCTTAATCAAGACATTTATTTCCTTTGAAGTTCTATAAGTTTTTGATAGTGACCAAAAGAAACATTTTACTTCGCAAAATATACAATTCTGGGCTCTTGAACAAGGTAGTCAGAACTTTACCTCTTTTACTGGTCTCAGAGTATAAGGCCTCACAGAGTATCATAATGGCTTATTTAGGTTCAAATTTGATTAAATGAAACATGGCACATTTCAATCATTAAACATCAGGGGTAAGTTTTAATAAAAAGTTTGACTCCATTTTTGTTGTTAAACTGCTGATAGCCTTAAACCTCACCCCCTCTTCTTCCCCTCTTGTTTCACACGTGGGCAAGACAGTAAGGAAGCCTGCATGTTCCCTTCTTGGGTACTGGTAGGAATACAAGCCCCAGCCTATGCATGGAAACCCTTGGCCCAGCCCTATCCTCTAACCCCAATAAAATCCAAGCCAGTCTCCCCTCCCAGCTCTGTCTCAAGAAATTTCTCAACCTGCTTGGGAGTTTGCTCAGCTCTTTCTAGAAAGCCTTATTATGCAACTAATAAACTTTTTCATACCCTCTTGGTGAGTGTGTGGTGTCCTCTGTCTCAACATCCAAATTTTGGGTATGTGTGTGTGTGTCCTATTCCAGCTCTGAGGGTTGCCTTGTGCTTAGCATTAAGACCAAAAGAAACCATGAGCCCTAGAAAATTTGGCACAAAAGAAGAGACGGTCTGCCTTTTTCTCCAAATATTTTGAGATTATTTTATAAACAGGTGGTCAAACCCACCAGGAGATATCTTCATGGCAGTTTTCTGCTGCTATGACTTTCCGAGGTAGTACTAGAGAAAATTTTGCCAGAAAACAATAGCCATTGATAATTATTTAGAGCTCTTTGCAGTATTCCAGTGTAGACAACAAATACTGTGTGGAGCTATAGCATTACCTAGGAGGTAGAATAGACTAAGTCCTGGGAGGATGAGATGGTTGTCAAATCCTGTTGAATATGAATGAATAACTAGCTGGCTTACCTAGCAGTCTGAATCTAGGTGTACCATGTACCAAGGTTTATTCAAGGTGTTGACTATGATCCTCAGGGATTCACGGCAGCCTCATAGCAAGAATAGCAATTATTATTGTATCACTACCTATCTCACTCATACATGGGCCAAGATATTGTTTCAGTGTAATGTCAAGGAATAACATGAAATGCATTTTTTTAAAACCCACCTGGATTTATGTAGGCAGGACAGTGTGTTATTCCACCAAGTTGGTGCTCTCATCTCCTGCATGGTTAATATAAAAATTGACAAAAGCAAGACATACTCACACAAGCATATATCAGAATATTGTTCCTGCTGCTTCCCCATTGCAGCTTGTCAAAAGCCCATGATTTAAGCATCATCCCAGTGTCCTCTAGTGGGGCAAACTTTTTTGAGAACATGCATAGTTTAATTAGGGTGTCGAAAACAAAGCAAAGGAATCTTAAGTATTCAAGGAGCCGAGCAAGCTCATCTCCAGGAAATGTCATTTCAAAGACATGGTGCTATACTTGTACAGAAGTACTGATTTAACCTACAGAACAAAGTCATGTAAGAATTTTATGAAGTTTTTCAATGGACATATCCAGCCTGAAATTTCCTCAAAGATTGTGTTTTTCTGTATAAAATTATATGTGTCCCTTATCAATAAAGATTTCAATTTTGGGATAAATGCTTTATGTAATTTATAAACTGATTTTAAATATCTCATCAGAATTTTTGTTTTCAACATAAATAGTACATATTGTTAAATGCCACTCTTTTGGTAGAATTTTGATCCCATGATCAGGTTCTGTCATTTATTTTACAGTCTTTGATTATCGTATGTATTTGGATGGCATTGAAAATTGTCACTCCGATCTGGAGGGCTAAAATGCTAGAGTTGGATGGGGGGAGCATTTGCTCTGGCAGCTCAGACATGGCCCACCAGATGGGTGACTGCTGAGCTTTTCAGACCTCAGGTACAGAGAGAAGAATTTTATAGTCTGGTGGCGCTCCGTGTGGCTGGTATCTGCCTCTGGGAAGGCAGCTGTGAATCTCATATTCTAAAGAATCTTTATGTCCAAATCCTTAGGTTTGTGGCTATATTAAACCCAGTTTTAAATCCCCCCAATATTTTCTTGGTCACACCTACTCCCAGGTCTTGGCCATTACTGAATAGGAAGGCTAGGAGCCACGTGCTTAGAACCCATTGCTGTTATCTTATGTCCTAATGCCATCAGCCATCTTATCCCTCCCCAGAATGAAGGCCAGAATTTGCATACCCTTCACTGTGACCTCCTTGGTGACAGCCACAGTGATTTGAGCATCGCCAACCTCACCGGATTGTGGAGGTTATGACTCCTCCCACCACTTCTGGATTCCAAAGCAGCACAATGCTGGTGGGCTGTAAAATCTGGCTTCCACAGTGGCTGCCCAGAGTGGCTGGGAAATAACTCGTAAACATGGTCTAGTTATCACCCCATAGGGCACACTTCACTGGAGGGAGTAAAGGAATGGGATTTATCAGTGAGTGTCTTTCTGTCTCTAGTTTCTTATTAATAGACTCATTCTGAGTGAAAGTGGTTTGTTCCACATGGTCTGTCTGGAAGACTTATCATGGGACTCAACAACTTGTTCTATTTTATTGTGAAATTGTTGTCAGTTTGGTAACATCCCCCTCTTATGTACTTTCCTTCCTTCCCTGGTTCATATCACCCATGCTGTTATATGATTATACCTCCCACCTCATGAGAGTATGAATCAACTCCCATTTTTTTCATAACGAGTAAAGAGTCTAAAGCTTGGTAATTATGCTTTAAAATGCTGGGTAGAGAATAGTAAGAGAGATATGTAAATACATGGCCACCAAGTTATTGATTAAAAACTCTGAAAAGCCCCACTTTTATAGAGCATATAAAAAGCTATGCAAACCAAATTCAACAGTGCATTAAAAGGATCATTGTTTCAGGAAAATCCCAGGATAGTAAAGAAAAACCATCCCCTAAACTGAAAGGGTGCTGAAAGACCAAAGAACGACCCACACAAATCCAGCTTGTTGGGTTAGATAAGCTTATTAGAGGTTACTTACACAGAGCTCTCACTTCTTGTCAAGATAGAAATCCTCTGGGAACTCTCTCCTGGGTGGCAGCAGAAGTTCTTCAGAGAGTAAAATCTGCACTGCCTGCCTGCCTGTTTGTGGAGCCTTAAATTTCTTTCTGGCAAGTGATGCAGAGCTCTTTCTCTGCATCACTGTATATTTACTTACAATATAGGTTGAGCATGTGCACTAATTTCCATTAGGCAGGGACTTTGGAATTACAGTTAACTAAAGGATACTATAAGGCAAATAAGGCAGCTTAAAACATTTCAAACTAGTTTTAAGACTTATGAGCATTTACACAAAGGAGCTACTAAAGAATACCCTCTGTGTTTTATATTTCTTCAGCTTTCTTGCTTTGATCTGTATCTCTAAGTTCCAAAGAAACCTGCATGAGTTCTGTTAAATATTAAAAGTCAGTGTTGGGGAACTTGTATTTTTCCCTCAATCATTCACCATGATCAAGTGAGATTTACCCCTGTTATACAAGGATAGTTCAACATATGCAAATCAATAATTGTGATGTATCACATTAACAGAATGAAGGACAAAAACCCTATGATTATCTCAGTAGATGAAGAAAGAGCATTCGTCAAAATTCAACATCCTTATATGATAAAAACTCTCATCAAAATAGATGTGGAAAGAATGTAACTAAACACAATAAAAGCCATATATCACAAGCTCACAGCAAACATCATACTCACTGGTGAAAAACTGAAAGCTTTCCTCTAAGAACAAGAACAAGACAATAATGCTTAATTTTTCCACTTCTACTCAACATAGTATTGGAAGTCCTAGCCAGAGCAATTAAGCAAGAAAAAGAAATACAGACATGCACTGCTTAACTATGGGAGTACAGTCTGAGAAATGTGTCATTACATGTTGTCATTTTGCAAACATCATAGAGTATATTTACACAAACATTGATGGTATAGCCTACTACACAACCAGAATACATGGAACAACAGGCTCTTAGGATACAAACCTGTACAGCATGTTAATATACTGAAGACTGTAGGCAATTATAACATAATTGTAAGTAATTGTGTATCCAAACATAGAAAAGGTACAGTAAAAATATGGTATAAAAGATAAAAAAAAAAAGGTACACTTACATAGGGCACTCACCATGAATAGAGCTTACAGGATTGAAAGTTGTTCTGGGTGAACCAAGGAGTGAGTGGTGAGTGAATGTGAAGGCTTGGGAAATTACTTGTATACTACTGTAAACTTTATAAATATTGTACATTTAGGCTACACTGAATTTGTAAAAAAGGATTTTTTTCTTTAATAAATTAACCTTAGCTTACTGTAATTTTTTACTTTATAAACTTTAATTTTTAAACTTTTTGACTCATAATAATACTTAGCTTAAAACACACATTGTACAAAACTATTTTCTTATTCTCTAAGCTTTTTTCTATTTTTAATTTTTTCTACTTTTAAAACTTTTTATTAAAAAGTAAGAACAAACTTACACATTAGCCTAGGCCTACACAGGGTCAGGACCATCAATATCACTATCTTATACCTCCATATCTTGTTTCACTGAAAGGCCTCCAGGGGCAGTAACATACACGGAGCTGTCATCTCCTATGATAACAATGCCTTCTTCTGAAATACCTCCTGAAAGTCCTGTCTGAAGCTGTTTTACAGTTACCTTTTTTTTTTTAATAAGTAGAAGGAGTATACTGTAAAATAATGATAAAAGTAGGGTAAATACATAAACTAGTAACATACTCATTCATCAGTATTATCAAGTATTATGTACTGTAAATAATTGCATGCACTCTACTTTTAGATGGCTGGCAATGCAGTACGTTTGTCTACACCAGCATCACCACTAACACATGAGTAATGCATTGTGCTTTACAATGACTATGACATCACTAGGTGATTTCAGCTCCATGATAATCTTATAGGACCACTCACATATATGTAGTTCATTATTGAACAAACTGTCATTATGTGGCTCATGACTGCAAAAGGTAACAAATTAGAAAGGAAAAGGTTAAATTGTCTGTTTCCATACAGATAATGTGATTTTTATATATAGAAAATTCTAAAGATTATACACAAAAACTGCTAAACTAATCAACAAATTCAGTTAAGTTGAGGATAAAAAATCAATACACAAAAATCAGTAGCATTTCTATACATAAATAAACTATCTGGAAACAAGATCAATAAAACAATTCCATTTACAATAGCATCAAAAATACCTTAGAATAAATTTAACCCAGGAGATAAAAGATATATACTCTGAAAACTATAAAAATTGATGAAAAAATTGGCAAAGTCACAAATTATGGAAGGATATCTTATGTTGATTGAGTAGAAGAATTAATATTGTTAAAACGTCCTTACTACTCAAAGTACTTTACAGATTCAATGCAAGCCCTATCAAAATTCCAGTAACATTTTTCAAATAAATAGTAAAAAAAGTCCTAAAATTTGTAAGTAACTACAAATGACCTTGACCACTCAAAGCAGTCTTGATTAAAAAAACCAAAACTTCAGGTATCACACTACCTGATTTCAAAATATACCACAAAATGGCATGATACTGGCATAAAACAGACATATAGACCACTGGAACAGAACAGAGAACCTTAAAACAGATTCATGCAATTATGAAGGTCAACTAATCTTTGACAAGGGAGCCAAAAACACAGAACTGGGAAAAAACAGTCTCTTCAATGATGTTGGGAAATGATGTTGAGAAAACTAAATCTCCACATGCAGAAGAATGAAATTGTACCCTTATCTCATATATATTTTTGTATATATCTTATATACAAAAATCAACTCAAAATGGATCAAAGACTTAAATATAAACCTGAAATTATTAAATATAAAACTACTAGAAGACAACAGGGAAAAACCTTAACATTGGACTTGGCAAATATTTTTTGTACACGATCCCCAAAGCACAGGCAACAAAAGCAAAAATAGATGGGATTGCATTAAACTAAAAAGCTTCTGCAAAGCAAAGGAAACAATCAACCTAGTGAAGAGACAACCTAAGGAATGGGAGAAAACATATGAAAACCATACATCTGATGAGGGGTCAATATTCAAAATATATGAGAAACTCAAACAACTCAATAGCAAGAAAACAAATAACCTGATGAAAAAATAGGCAAAGGACACAGACATTTCTTAAAAAAGGCATACAGATGGCCAGCAGATATATGAAAAATGCTCAACATCACTAATCATCAGGGAAATGTTAATTTAAAATCACATTGAAATATTATCTCACACTTGTCACAATGGCTATTATCAAAAAAATGAAAGATAAGTGTTGGCAAGGATGTGAAGAAAAAGGAAAATCTTGTACACTGTTGGTGAGAATGTAAATTAGCCATTAAGGAAAATAGCAGGTAGGTTCTTCAACAAATTAAAAATGCAACTACCATATAATCCATCAATTCCACTTCTGGGAATATTTCTAATAGAAATGAAATTGATGTGTCAAAGAGATATTTGGACTCCCCTCTTCATTGCAGCTTTACTCACAATAGCCAAGATATGGAATCAACCTAAGTATCCACAACCAATGAATGGATAAAGAAAATTATCTGTATATATACTTATATACACATATGTGTATATCTTTAAAAGGAAAAACCTTAGACAGACTAAATTTAACAGAGTTTAATTGAACAAAGAATGATTTGTGAATTGGGCAGCCCTCAGAACCAGAACAGGTTCTAAGAATTCTGACTTGTAACATGGTGAGATGGCATTTGCAGACAGAAAATAGAAGTGAGTTACTGAGACAGCTTAATTGGTTATAGCTCAGTGTTTTGCCTTATTTAAGTCAGTTGGCCTTCTGTGATTGAGGCTTAGCTGCTGTAATTGACTAAGACTCAGCTATTTGCTACAAGAGTATACTCCTATATTAGGCCCCAGCTAATGCACTAAGTTAGGTTGCAGTTTGTTATGTAAAGATTCAAGTACAGAGGCATTCTCAGGCCAAATTTAGTTCAATAATTACCCCCTTTGGTCAACTCCTTAATTTTGAGATACTGTTCAAAAACTGTGGCACTGATGTCACTCTCTGTCACCATCATAAATAGACTTATTTGGTCTCATGAGGAATTCATAAGTCATGATGTTGTATCTGTTGAATAATTCTTTAGGTTCTTGCTGATCTAGCCAAAGTGAGACCATTCAAGACTTCATGGACGGCTGCATATAAACATTTAAGACTTGAGAGGATACGGTGCACCAGGGGTGGTATTATCACTATCAACAGAATGATATAAAGAGATTGAGGTATACTTACTGACAAGAGCTCCTATGAACTGAACCAATAAAAATCAAACAAATAAAATGTCAGGCAATATAGATAGTTCAGTATTTGAGTTCTACTCACAGTTTCATAGATCATGGAAAGCGGCTTTTACCGGGTGAAAATGCCTTAAAGCCATATAATGCATTAAAGCCTTGCGGTATTTAGTTATCTCAGAATTTAGGAGAGCAGGAAACACATGAGGTTTTATTATTAAGGGTATAGACCTTCTCTTATTTTATAAGGGGTTAATCTATGTTTTCAAGTGAGAGTGGATCTGATTGCTATTAAAGCCAATAGCAGTACCTTGGCGAAAGAAATTCAATTGATTCAGTTAACTTTGCCAATTTTCATGTTAAAATGCTATTTGTCCTTTTGACTTTTCCAGAAGATGAAGGATGATAGGAACAATGGTAATACCATTGTGCTATAATACTTTGTTTAACCGTCTCATACTTCTCCCATTCCTCTGTAGCTGGAGATTTCTCCAGTGATGCCCCATAGAGGAAACGCATTTTCTCATAACTTCTTAGCTACTGTCACAGCATCAGCTTTCCCACATGGGAAAAGCTATTCAACCATAAAACATACAAATTATTATGAGCACATGCTGTTATCCCATTGAGGGTGGCAACTGAAGAAGTTCATCTGTAAATGTTTAAATGGTTCGTCAGGTGGTAGAAATAGCCCACCTGAAGTTTTTATGGTTTTCTTAGAATTATGTGTTTGGCAAACCAAACATTGATTATAAACCATTTTTAAATTTTAGAATGATCACCCCACTAATATTTTTTCATATTTTGAATTATCATCCATGATTGGTTGAAGAGTACATAGCTTTTAACAATGGAAGCTTTAAGGACTGAGGGAGGACAAAGCAGGAATCTGGGCCACCTGTGAGTTTATGCTTAACATTGAATTTATGTCCTTTAAAATATCAATTTTGTGTTTCCCAATCAGGTACATTGCATTATTTATTAAATAAGTTATCACAGGGTATTTGACTTAGATCAATCTTCTGAAGCTCATTCAAATTGCACATTCTAACTATTTTAGCACTAGTTGATTTAGCGTGAATACTTGCCAGGGCATTCCGTTGTTACTCAGGTTCAGTTTTACAGGTATGGGATTTAATCTTAATGGCAATTTGTGATGGAAGCAGGATAGCAGAAAGAGGTTCACCTACTTGGAGTCCATTTTTGATGAGGGTCATTAGAAGTAATAAACCCTCTGTGTTTCTATAACATGGCGCTATCATGAACTACTCCAAAAACATATCTGCTATCTATATAAATATCTATTAATTTATCTTTAGGTATATGACAAAGTTGAGTAAGAGCCAAAAGCTCTGTAGGTTGAACTGATATAAACTGGGAAGAGATTCTTTCTCTGTTAACTTATTTTGAGTTGTAATAGCATACTCTGCCTGATATTTTCCTTCTGAGTTTTTGGCATAAGACCCATCAACAAAAAATATCAATTCAAGATTATCTAATGAAATGTTTTGTAAATCAAGGCCACATATCTGATACTACACCACTCACACAATTGTGGTCTTCTCCATCTTCAGGTAGAGGTAGTAGAGTAACAGAATTAGGTAAATTTGCAGCATTTTAGATGGAGATTGGGAGATAAAAAGAAGAATTTTATAAGATGTTAGCTTACTTGCTAAAAAATGCTGAGTTTGACTGGAATTAAACAAGCTTTTCACAGCATGTGGAATTTGCAAAGAAAATCTATTTCCTAAAACCAGCTCAGATGAGACTTCTACCAATCTGCTGTACTGCTACTGCTTTTAAAAAGTGAACCTATGCCTTAGTTACTGTGTCTAACTGCAGGCTGTAATATGCAACGAGCCTACATCTTCCCCCGTATTCTTGGGTAAGAACTCCTGATGCCTGACTGGCATAGACATGATTGAAAAGGTGAAAGGTTTAGTATAATTTGGAAGTTCTAAATTTGGGGGCTGTGGTAAGGCCAGTTTCATTTGGTTTAAACAATGCTCATGCCTGTCTTCCCAAGGTAAAGGCCACGGTACTTACTTCTTAGTGAGCTCATACAGTGCGGAGGCTATTGGGGAAAAATTTGGAACTCAAGATCTGAAGTGTCCTCCAAGTCTAAGAAAAAACTCTTAATTATCTTTTAGTTGTAGGCTGGGGAAAACTTAAGTAGTTTTTATTCTCTTGGGTGAGAGAAAAATCCCTTCAGCACTTAGGTCATGTCCTAAATAGTAGACCATTTCCCTTGAAAACTGAAGTTTTTCTGTAAAAACCTTGTCACCTTCATGTGTGAGTTCCTATAGGAGGTACATTGAGTCAATTTCAGAGCATTATTTAGTGGGAAAGCATAGCGACAGATCATCTGCATGCCGGATAAGGGTAGAATTTCCAAGAAATTGTAGGGTTGTCAAGTCCTGATGGAATGCCTGGGAAAAAAAAAAAGGGCCTTCGATAAACCCCCGTGGCATTACAGTCCAGGTGGATTGCTGATTCTTCCAAGTAACTGGTTTGTCATTTTTATGTCTGTCTGCAAAATTTTATTATAGACCATTCAATTTTTTGTGGAAAATCCTTAGGGACTGAATTTAAAAGTTTCTCAGCGAGTCTTCTGGCTCCTTTTGGCCCTTCTTTTGCAGAGATTTTGGAGGAGTCTTTAATATCCAACTCAGATTCTTTCCATTCTTCTGCTGCTGCCCATTTTTGAACTTCTGACGTCACGTGAATAAAGAGGTAAAGGTTAGAGAGTTCTGGATCATAAGCTCCTATGATGATTCCAAATTCCTCAGTAAGTTTTTGAGGATTTACTTTCTTATTAGTAAAGTTTCTGATGATGGTTTTAAGCTCAGCTTTAGACCATGGAGTAAAAGTGCTTATGGCAGCCAGGCTTGGTTGAATAAGAAGCTATCACTTTGTAAAACATTTGTGTAACTTTCCCTTTTCCATTATTCTCAAGGTATTATAAAAATGTAATGGAGCAAAAAGGGTTAGTGGACTCAGGGTATTGACCTAAGGAGGGATAGAGAGGAGCAGCTGGGGTTAATTCAGTCGGGGTACAGTCCTCTTTTGCCATGTCCTCTGTTGCTTAAGCGTTTCATTTGCTTTCTGTAAGAAATATTTTAGGGAGGCTATTTTTGATTCATTTAATCTTTTAGATGCCTCTGCACACAAATTAAAAATGCCTACCATTGTTCTTTTGGGGTTTCTGATCCTTGCTTTTCTAATGCACCCACAAGTAAGCAATTTTATCCAAATTAAAACTTCCCTACTGTGGCCAATGTAATTCTAAGTTCTTAGTAAAGTTAACCCATTGAAAAAAATACAGGATCTGAGATCATAATTTTTATACATAAAATTAGCTGGAATCCTGGAAGGTAGAGTCCCATATTTCTTGGATTATGACAAACCCATTATCAAAAATACCTATCTGAGACCTCTTAATTGGGATAAAATATTATTGGATCCGATTTAATCCTGGACCCGGTCCAGTAATGTAACAAAAAAATTACTTCAAATAAACTCAGAGAGCTCCAAACACAAATTAGTGGAGTTTGGAATCTGAGATAAAACCCACCCATGACCTCTAGTTTCTGCGAGATCAGTGGATGCCGGGGGCCCTGGTGGGTACCTTTGCTTGGTCACTGGGTGCTCCTGGAGGTCGCTGGAGTTATACTTTGGGTCCCATCTGGGTTGCTGATCTGTTAAAAGGAAAAACCGTAGGCAAGTTAAATTTAACAGACTTTAATTGCGCAAAGAACAATTAGTGAGTCAGGCAACACTCAGAACCAGAATATGTTCTAACAACGGCCTGCCACATGATTAAGTCACATTTATGGAAAGAAAAGGAAGTGAGCTATGGAGACAGCTTAATTGGTTACAGCTTGGCATTTTGCCCTATTTAAATCAGTTGGCCACTTGAGACTGACTGAAGCTTAACTGCTGTAATTGACTGACACTGAGCTATTTGTCATAAGAGTATATTCCTACATTAGGCTTTCAGTTAGTTTATGCAGTAAGTTAGGTTACAGTTTGATACACAAAGACTTGTGTATAAAGGCATCTTTGGGCCAGGTAAAATTTAGTTCAATATATATGTATATTACATATACATATATATGCGGGTGTATATATAATATATACATAATATACATATACATTATGTGTGTGTATATGTGTGTGTATATATGCACATATATTCACACACGCAATGGAATACTATTCAACCCTAAAAAAGAAGGAAATCCTGTCATTTGCAACGATATGAATGAACCTGGAGGACATTACGCTAAGTGAAATTACACCAGACACAGAAAGACAAACACTGCATGATACTTATATTCAGAATCAAGAAAAGCTGAATTTATAGAATGATGAATACCAGGTCTGGAGACAGGGAGAGAGAAACAAAGAGATGTTGGACAAAGGATATAAAGTTTTAGTTAGACAGGAAAAATAAGTCCTGGAGTCTATTGTACAGCATGGTGACTATAATTAATAATAATGCAATAATACTTGAAAATTGCTAAGAGAATAGATTTTTAATGTTCTCATCACAAAAAGTGATGAGTATGTGAGGTGATGCATATGTTAATTAGCTTAATTTAATTGTCACACAAATGTATATTACATATACAAAAACATTATGTTGTACACCCTAAATATATACAATTTTTATTCTTCAATTAAACCTCAATAAAGCTCAAAAAATGCTCTGAAAGTTTTGACCCTTGGTCTTCTACACATGGATGTTTCTTTTCTCCTTGAGATCCCTTAAGGGCACCTAATTAATGTTTGAAAAATCAGTACCTAGTCTCCTTTTCCATCTGACACTGCTGAAGTGTCATATCTGATTACTTAGGCAGATTCTGGAAACCATCCTCTTAGGATGTAAACAAATTATCACTGCAGTGTGCCGCGAACCCAGGAGGACACGAGGGCAAGCTCTGCAGTAGTGGATCTGATGGTGGGAGGGAGGTTCGGGGAACATGCTGAGAATATCTCCCATTTATCCCACAAGTCTCATCAATCTTTATCTGACTAACAAAATTCAATAGGATTTAGTGTTCTTCCCACCCACCCTGATTCTGCTTACTTCTCAATGTTGAGGCTTTGCTGGGGAGTAGGTCAGGATACCAGGAATCTCCTTGAGACTACCTTGAAGGTTACATTTACTCCCTGTAAGTTGTCCAGGTTTACTGAGTTTCTTTACATGGGCAGAAGGTCCTAGAGGGGGATCTAAGGAAAGGAAAAAGAGCAGAATGAGAAGTGAGGGAAGCAGGGTGTAATAGACGTTACCTAGATGAGAATGAAAATTGTTCTGTCTGGTCATCCAGACAATTTACATTCACATATTTAGGGGAAAGATTTGTTAGGTTGGGATTCAGGCTGAAAGGGCTAGGTGTGATGTGGGACTTAGGATGCTCCCCACATCAACAATGTACATCTAATTTTTTTGGGGGGGGAATTGAATAATCTAGTTTGTTTATATCACTTGCCCAAGTTATTCCCACAGGGCAGGAGCTGTTTGCCTTGGAGACCAGCTATGGATTTGAGACTAGCTAGTAAAGGTATGTGGCGGATGATGTGATGTACCATCCAAATCCTCCCACAGGAACAAAAGACTTATTACTCCAGCTGCTGGGAGTGTTGTGGGAAAACTGTCCTCAGCTGTCAGGCCCTGTCAGGATTGTCTCAACTGAAGACAGATTCCTTATTGAAGATCATCCCCTCTTGAGGTTTCCTGTACATAATCATTGACTATGTAGGGGTATAAAGGCCTGGACCTCTGTGTCCAATTGAGGAAAGCTTTGAAATACTATCCCAGGTTCAGAAAGCCCCACAGTTTTTGTCAAGACTTCATTGCGATGGCATCAATGGTCAACTTCTACCTGTGCCAACCCTGTCCCTTCCTTCCGATAGGCATGGATCCCAAGAGCACTCTGTCATAAGCTTGCTGCATGCTAATCTTTGCCACAGGTCGGATTCCCTCAGAAGCAGACTAAGGTGACATGTAACTTCTGAGTTCCGTTCAGAGGCCTGGAAGCCCTCTTAAAATTGCCTTTAAGATTGTGATCTTTTCCAAGGTACAATCTTGCTCAGAGTGCGTCTACTAATCCCAGGGAAGTTGGCAGGAGTGTGGAATAGTTTTTCTTCCACTGTGGATCTGGTTCCCCTTAGACTAACAAGGGAAACAGTCCATCACATCTCTTTGGAATGGAACTGACATATTTCTCACGACAATCTTATTCATGATCAAATGCTTCTTGTATGAAACTCTTTTCTCCTTCAACTTTCAAAGTTTATTTACAGCTCAATGGCCCTACCTGTGCTAGTCCCTAGGAGTCAGCCGACACTGAGGCAGGAAGAAAATCTGGCTTCATACTGACTGTGATTAGAAAACAAGTTGAGATCCTTTCAGCCACAAGCCCACCTTTACTGAATGAAATTCCGTGGTGGAACACATCCACGAGATAACATGGCTCTTCTTGTAAGAGGGAAACTCCAGGGGGAACTAGATATGAGTGATTTAATTAGTCTTTTCCCCCTTGACTCAGGTTTTGTGAGTGCTGTGCATTTAAGCCCAACCCTAAATCTTAAATATTTTCTCTTGGCCAAGGAGAGGTCACAATCTTTGAGGTTCTAATCTACCTATGAATATTTCACCTTCAGATCATGACAGCAGGCCAGGGTCATCTGGAGCACCCTTGGGAGGATGAATCAGCTTTGAGGCATGGAAGGCCTTTGCCTCCATGGGAGCCCAGACCTTTGAGACACAGTTTAGTCCTATTGGCTTTTGGGGTAAGGGTGAGTATTTGGCTCTTTTTTATTTGAGGGTCTAGAAAAGAGAGGTGGTAAAAAAGCAGTTCCACTGTGGGGGATTGGTGGACTTTGCTATGGAGATGAGGACTAGACATGCTCTGTCATTTTGGAGGTTGTAGTGTGGCTCACCTAGTACTTGAATTGGAAATATTGGAAATAAGATATATTATCTCTTAAAAAAATATTTCCCCCCATATTCCTCTATTCAGTCTTGGCTGCCACAATCAGAAAGTACAAGGACAATTTTTCCTTGCATCTGTGGTTAAAAAAATATTTTCTTCCCAGCTCTTTCAGTTTTTTAACTAGAAAACACTAGCTAGACATTGACAACACAGTAGTAATGAGCATCCCCATTGCCTAGACTATGGTGTCTAAATATTTCAGATCCATTTTTATGCCTCGAGATAAGCCTGGATTCCTGCCTAAGAAGTGGATTCAGTATTTATCCCAGGAGCCCTGTATTCTTTAAATGGGAAATATCTTGTTACACCAGAAGGCAAGAAAGCTGTCTGAAGTGGAAGCTGTTAGTGCTTCACCCAGGTCCCCCTGAATTCACTTTGCTGTTTCTGCAAGCCCTCGGCTGACGCTGATGTGCTCTTGCTGTGCCTGCAAGTGTCATTCAGAGAATAGCCATTGCTGGTGCTCAGAATATAGGCACAGAAAGCCAGAAGTGCCTGGGGGGTTACTCCCTCACTCCTGTGAAGGACTCTGTTTAGTCAGTGACTAGAATGTAAGTTATTCCTCAGCGTTTGCCCTAACTTGAGGCAAGAGAGCTGTACTTTCAGAGTCCTGCAGCCATTGGTGTTCCCTGACTTGGCCAATAAGCTACTTCCTGACCTTGTCTTCTACTGCACTCTGCCTCTCTCACTGCTCCAGCCACAGGGGCCTCTTTGTTGTGCTGTATACTCAACACGAATCTTTACGCTTGCTGCGCCATCTGTCTGGAATGCTCTTACCAAGATGACTGATTGGCCCACTGTCATGCTCTTCACATCTCTGTCAGATGTGACCTTCTTAGCTAGGTCTTCCCTGATCACCCAGTGTAACAAAATGACACCCTCCTTTCCCTGGGTCATGCCTTTCCTCTCTCATCCTGTCTTATGTTCAATAGAACTTACCACCATCTGATAAAGCTTTCATTTACTTTGTTATTGTAAGTGCCATGAGAGGATGGAATTTTGTTTATTAAAAACCCCTAACACAGGGATTTACTGAGCAACTACTATATGTCGAGAACTAATTGTTGGATTAATAAAAGGGGGAAGGTTGGGGATGATTAGGAATGTCCTTATGTGCTCAAACAACTGCACAATGTGGAAAAGAACTTCGCTTATTGGAGGAGTTGCACAAAGGCCACTGTGAAGGCACTGAGCAAAGGGACCATGGCACAGAGAACAGGGGGGAGGTAGGCAGGACAAAATCGGGTGAGCTTTCAAGCGCAAAGTAGGATAAAGGCCCAAATTCCTAGGAGAAATAGGTAGTCAATGAACATTTTAAAACAGGAGTGATGATCCATGTACATACTACAAAGGCCACTATGTGGCAATGGGTTGGGAAATGACAATTTGGGAGCCCATGCAGTGTGCCAGATGGGAGGTGATGTAGCCTGGATTGGTGAGGTGGGGCGGAGGTGGTGGCTATGAAATGTTCGTAAACAAGGTCGCGGATGTTTGGGGAAACTGTCAAGACTTCCTCTGACAGAGCAAGTGTGGACGTTCCTGAAGTAGCAAGGATGGCTGCTGCTGTCCCTTGCTGAGCCTGGGAATCTAGAGGAGGAGGTTTACTGTATTCACACTAGGCGCTGGAAGAGCAGATCATGAATTCCATTCTAGGTGTATTGTCTTCTGACAGTCAGACCTATTTATCTCATCACCTCGTTGGCATTTGGCTCATATATTTACAGGTACCTCAAAGGTTGGTGTGTGGCCTGTAGATGGTTTTCGAACTTATTGAGAGATCTTCTAAGGTAATGTGTGAGGAGCAAACAGATGAGAGCCCAGGACTGACCCTGAGACGTTGTAACAGAGATTAAGAGGAAAAGAGAAATCCCCAAGAGACAGCCATCCTCCCTTAGAGACAGTCGTTCAATCAATTTTTGACAGATGAAGAAACAGATGCCAAGAACAGTGGGCAGATGGACTGTGAGATTGAAGCAAATTCCTTCTGAAGCAGGATAGGCTAGAAAGAGTAAATGTGCCAAAACTAGAGGAGAGTTTTGAACTCTCAGCAGAATTCTTCATGTTACCACTCTTTTCTTGGACAAAGGTCTTGAATATAATTCTCACTTTCTTTCATCAGAAATTTGTCCGACTCCACTTAGAAATGTCTAGGAAAGACGCTTCCATCTCTCTTCTTCAACAACATCTTCTCTCTGCCCTCATGACTTCAAAAAAAATTCCCATGAGATGCAAAGTTTCTTTTAATTTTTAAAATCTACGTATCTTTCTGATTTTTCCTTTTCTCAAAGATATGTGGAGCTCATGTGTCTGCAACTCTTACCACTGTCAGTATACAATAAATTGTTGACGGACATGCATTTAAATAGAATATACCAAATGTGACAGGAGTGCATTTTTTAAAGTTTAATTTTAGAGACTTTTCAGTGTGTTCTAGGGGGAGCTGTAATTCTCACTGTTCTGGCTGAAGAACAGATTCAGATCGTTAACATTCTGCTCCTCACAGTGGGGAAAGTTTTGCAATAAGTTATGTTCATCAGAACTCCTGTAGACCTTTATGAACAAGGCTCTCTGAGCCCTTAAAACCTACTTCTACCAACTTAATAAAGGTTGTAGACACCAGTTAAGACAAATCATCAATTACAAATGTAGATCCTACAGAGGACCTGCCAGATCAATGTCATTAGACGCCCCCCCTAAATTTTCTCCAAAGAACCTCATTATCTCTCTTCTTTAGAGTCATCACCAAATTCTAAGTTTGTACTTCAATGCCCTTTATAAAGAGTTTAAGTCCTTTGCTCTTCTCCATGAACAACATTTTAGTCAAAATGTACTCGAGCTCCAATTGCTTGGTGAAAAATAGGTCACTGGTAGTCATGTTTAGCATTCTCCTTTCTTCCCCTTTGGGATAGAATCTGCCTTCGGACTATTTTTCACAGAGAATAAGGATTAGTGCCTCTTTATCAATGTTGTCCATATCCCCACTCAGTATACTTTATTATCACTGCTAGAAGTCGCTTCTCAAAGGCTGAGTTGTAGAGCTGTTAAAAAATCAAACTCCCCAAAGCCAGGGAAAATTGAAATGTCACTCTTTACAAGGAGTTTTAGGAGGGAGACTAAACATTTACTTCAGTACAGACCATCCATTCAATGGCCTAGTTTAGAAACTTTCAAAATCAATTTTAAATCTTTTCTTTATAGCTTTCACATCCCTCAATATCATCCCTTTTTTATTACAAAATTGCCTCGGCCGGGCAACACGGGCTGGGGTGAAGCAGGCTTGGTCGGGCGGGCGGGAGACGGTGATTGATGTGATGTCCAGGCGCCCCCCTCCTGCTAGTGCAGCATCAGGTCCTGTCTGGCTGCTGGCCTCCACGCTAGCCCCACATGCATTAAGCCCGCCTGCTGTTTGGCAGACATTTCCCTTTGTTTGTGCTCCTTGTGCTGCTCTAATAACCCTCCTCAAGGCCAAATTAGATTTATATGGAAGGGGAAGTCAGCTAGAGGCTTCAGAATGACTATGCTAATTAGAAACCAAAATATAAACAGCAACTCCACATGGATGTATTAAATAGGCCAGCATTCTCCATAGCAAATCAAATTAAGAGAAATCCCATTATCTCGCTCAGGGCTTCTGCATTTTTTTCTGACCGCCTGTTTTAATGTTTGAGCAAAATGGGGATTTCATTATAGGTCTGGTTCTGAACTACAGCCTTTTCCTCCCCTACCCCAAATTACAATACCACCAAGCCATTATTCACAATTAAACCAAACTCATTTTATATCCACTGTAAGTTTATGTATCACCCTCTAAAGATTTTAGGTTTTAATATAGCCTCAAATATTTTATTTATCCTCACCAGCTTGGCTTCAGTATAAACGAGTCACCTCAAAGTATTCTAAACAGCTTTCCGAAAAGCCCCATGTATCCAATGAGAGTTTATGTTTATGAATATCTGCTATAGAAAATGAATATTCCATCCATTAATCTCTAACCTTGTACACTAAGCTATTCTGCAGGGGAATATAAAACAAGAGCAGCTTGTCTCCTTCTTTAAAATGAGCCAGTACTAGTGGCCAGGAAGTTTTTAGGAACTTAATATTAGAAGTGGTAAAGCAGCTGGGATAGATAGTCAATTTTGTAGCCAACAGTGGCTGAGCTGGTAATGGAGGAGGAATCAGAAATGGGAGGTTTGCTCAGAGACTGGGGCCAGACAGGGTAGGTTTCCGACAGTCATCCTTCAGTGCTTCCCGTGCGCAAGACAACCTAAAATGCAGGCATGCCGAAGCTGCATGCGTGGGGAGGAGAGTCACAGCTCCTTTCTTTCAACTTTTTATAAAAATAAACTTTTCACTACTCATGGCATTTTTCATTAGCATTATGTGCTAGGTGCTCTAGTGACACAAAGGCAAGGAAGCCGGCAGTCACCGAGGGAGTAGGATGCTGCAGGAAGACAAGCCCCAAGCGAACCAGCAGGACAAGGAGATTGGAGCTCCCAGGCAGCTGGAACAACTATAGTGCTCACCTGGATGAGTCCCTGTGGGAGGAAGCGTGAACCTGACCCTGGACTGGATGTATTATGGTCCTGTCTGTGTTATGGTCCTGTCAACCCTCTGCTTGCTCACTGTGAGGACCCTTAATTTCTTTTGAAAAGAAGTTCCATCTCAAATTTACAAGTCAGAGGCAAAGCAACCTATTGAGACCAGAAAAGCATAGAAGAATTGTGGTAAAGAAGAGTGAGGAGGGCAAGTGTTCTGGCAGCAGACAAGAATTCTGGTCCTCAGGGCTGAGGGCTGATGGACGTCCCTTTATTTCCACAACACACATGACACCCTTTTATGTTTTTCCCGATGACCCTTCTCTGGGCTGCTCCTTCTCTACTGGGTCTTCCAGGGACGGCTGAGAGGAATGAGTGGAGGGAGGGAATTTCAGATTACATCATGATTCACATTATTTGAGGAAATTAAACATCTCTGAGAGCTCCACATCTACCTGCCATTGACTCCTCCAGCGAGGGTCACAGCATTAGTGATTTTGTGTGTTTTTTTCTTGTGACAAAGACTCTCTGCTTGACCACATTTTAGTCAGGCTCCTCTGCGTCCTCTTCTTGACTAGGCCTCCACTGTGGCCCTGTCCTGTCTACAGCCTGCCCAGCCCAGCTGTAGCAAGAATCCTGCCAAGTCAGTTTTGCAAGAATCTCCCCACCCCTGATATCTGAGCATCCTCAACATCTGATCAAATTCCTCATCCTCCATCATCCCCCACTTGATAATTTGTCACTCTGGCCCCCTTCAGCAAGAATCTTATTGAGCTGGTTTAGCAAAAATCTCCCTACCTTTGATATCTCCTCTTAGTAAACTTTTAGCCACTGTGTTCCCCTCATACCAGCCCAGCTCCTTGGCTATAGACCCCCAGCTGTTTTTACTGTATTCAGAGTGGAGCTCAGTTTCTCCCCTTCTACCGTAATAGTCTCGACACCCATTGCAATAGTATTGTTTTAATAAGGGTCGGAATAATTTTCTCTTTAACACTTGGCAAGATATGTAAAGAAATGCTCTCTTCTGATAAAAAAATCAAATGCATGAAGCATCTGCTTAACATCTTGCGTAAACCAAGTTCTGCGTGTGTATCTATCATCTGTCTATCTATCCACACATATAATAATCAGAAGGTTTCTATAGGAATCAAAAAGAATAATGTTAAATACTGTTCACTAGCCATTATTTCCTTCAGGGTAAAAATTCTGAATCATTAGTGAGCACATAAATTTTCTTGTTTTTAGGTCTTTCCCTTCATACTCATATTACTTTCCACCCAAGCATCCCTCTATCCATCCCACCTCTAGTCTAAAGGTACAAGGTATACAAACAGGCTCTATTTGAAAAACTCTAGCTATGTGCTGCCCAACATGGGGACCACTAGCCACATATGACTATTTATATTTAAAATAACTAAAAGTAAGTAAAATCAAAAGTTCCTCAGTCACAGTAGCTACATTTCCAGTGCTCGATATCCACATGTGGCTAATGGGTACCATATTAGATATCACAGATACAGAACATTCCCATTATCACACAAAACTCTATTGGGTAGCTCTGCTTTAGATAATTCAGACTAGTTAGAAGAAAAAGTATAGACAGAGCACACAGTCAGGCTTACGATAGCGTAGGTAGTATGCAGAATGTTTCAGATTAACTTGTACTTAAATACTCATTTTTAAGGCTCTTTGAATGTGGTATACTTGGTAAATCCTTTCTTGATTACCCCAGGCCAGATTAATTTATACCCATTCCTATTGCTTATTTATTTTTTGGTTTCCTGGCCCAAACTCTGAAATCTAAGAAGCAAAGTTCCCTTTCTAAGTCTATAGAGAGAAACAGACGAGGTAAGGGGTCTTCTCTCTACGGTATGAGCACAAAGTGATTGGTGAGGTCGAGAAGGCTGAGCCTTTGAAGAAGGGACACATTCTTGGCTCTGTCACTTATTATCTCGTGCCACAGGATATTAGTAAAATTAAATATCTCCATTTTACAGATATTGAAACTGAGGCTTAGGAATTTACAAATATCTGCCTTTTAGGGTTGTTGTGAGCATGTTGTTTATGCAAATCGCTTATCACTGTGCTTGGCACATCATAAGTACTCAAATGTTGAATGTTATTTAATCTAAGTCTTATTTCTTTCATTGTAAAATTTTTAATTGAGACATGGAGGAGATCACATTAACATTTTATGCAAAATATTTTTTTTAAACATTGTTTTGGCACCAACTAAGAATTTGTTAGTCATTGAAAAAGGAAAGTTTATTTCTAACTTAAAGAACTTAAAGCTTTGTTTCAAGACTTGTATCCAAGTTGTACTCAAAGACTGACACTTTATGTTCAAAGGATTTTTTTGTCAAAAAGAAAATCAAGAGGAATAGCTCAAAATTATTCTTTAAGCTTTCCAAGGGAGGTAGCAGTAATATTCTTAACATATTAGACAGAGTCATTCAATAAGTCTCAGTGATGCAATAGATGTTCCTTCTTTCAATTTTATCAGTTTGCAAAATTCATGAGGTTAATAAGTATTAAAAATCTCATTACTGTACCATATCAGATAGGGATGTAGCTCGAGGGTGTAATAAACTAGTTCTATTGTTGAAACTCCATCAAAAAGCAAGACTGCACTTACCAAGCATTATAAAAACCCCTATATCTCTCTGCATATAACTTAACGTAATGAAAAATATTACAGACGGGGTTTCTGAAAGCTCACAATTCAAATCCTGAATCTCATTGACTTCACATATAAAATTATAGCAGGTGGCTATTAGATTTTGAAAGAGATTCACTGTCAGCAAAATGCTATTAGTCTAGCCATAGATATACTGGACACTTCTATCAATAGCCATATTTGCCTTTTTAAAAAAAAGTGTTGTGTGACTTTGCTGAAACAATACTAGTTACTGGTGCTTTGCATTGTGTAACTGATATTCTTCCTTCCTGTAGGGGTTATAAATCATTATCGATAGGGTGTAATAGCTACCTATTCCCTTTCAGAAAGAAGCAAAGAAATTTCTCTAGCATTCACCTATATTGACTCTACTAACTCCCCTTCCTGTAATTTTCTGCCTCAGACCCTCTGAACTCATTCCAGAGACCCACATCACCCTCAGCTAACTGTCAGCTACACTATTGCCCTTCTTAAATGTTCCTGTTTTAATAAATAAATACCAATTACCATTAGAGATTCATTTTGGGATCCTTAATCATAAAAGAAAACTAAATGGGGAAAATCCTACGTATACATTTAATTCACTTCACTAGAATATGAGATATTCGCTCATCAGCCCTTAGGTAGAGGAGGGAGGTATAGAAGATATATTGCTTTCCTATCTATGTCTTTTTGCCTCCTAAAGAACTCCTAGTTTCCTGGGAGCAGATAGGGTTCCATCTGTGATCTCAAGGAGGTTAGGCTCTTACCTCTGCTGATAAATCATGATTTGTCTAAACCACTCATGGATTTATTTCCTTAGATTGATGTGAGTGTGGGGAAGGGGAACAGGGAAAACAATTCAGTTTTGGCAAATGTGTTAGTTATAGGAGAACGCTATCCTTTTCATTCAGAAAGAGCAGCTGTCCTCAGCAAAGCCTTAGGAGCAATAGGTCTTTTTCTCCTTCTCCCTTCTTCTGTCTGGAACTCAGATGAGATGCCTGGAGGCCATCTTGCTATCACAAATTGAAAAGCTTGTGGACAAAATCCAACATTTTAATGAGGGATGAATAAAAAGCCTGGGCCCATGACATCAATGTTGAGCTTAGCTTGAGAATTCTTATTGTGTGAGACAAACCAACCTCCATTTCAGAGTAACCTATACATTGATTTTTTTTTTTTTTTTTGTAGCAGGAAGCATTTCTAGGCAGTACAGTAGCTGACAGGCATTAGCATTCTCAGGCCACAGTTTGTTTTCCATGGCCAACACACTACTTTTAGGACTGGAATCCAGTGCTCTTCACTATGGCTGTGTGTGAGTAGACAGCAGATGAACTTTCCCTAAATCATGCAGCTGTAATGTTTTTACTCTTCAGGCTCTCAGAGGGCTTTGCTTTCATGAAGTATGTATAAAGAAACTTATATACACATCATTAAAATGAGAAGGCTACTCCCTCTGCTGGCTTCACAAGCTTTTTGGGCCTTATATGATAGGAAGGGATAATAAACTCATGCTTACCAGGTTTGCACTAGTCTGGTGCATTATCATACTATATGGCTTCCATATGAAGGTCAGTCTTCTATGTTTTCTTCCCAGCCCTTTGCATTGTTCACTTGGTTCCTCCATTCATTCATTCTGATTCATCCGCCCTGTGCTGAGTTGCATTTTCTAAGTGTAACAGGGTAACAGGTAAGGATTCATAGGCTACAACAAATGTGAAAACATGCAATCTTTTATATATGCATATATAAAAATATACATGCATATATGTAAATATATAAATATATATGTATACACACACATATATAAACTGAACTTATTGAGTTCCCATTAGGTATGAGTTATCAAATATTCTAAACACTTCGAACTCAAACAAGTTATTGAGTTAGTTGATCATTTCAAGTTAAAACAATGATAAATCCAAGATTTTATCTTCCTTCTGCTCTGTTCCCTGAGGCCTCTGAAACTGATGACAAGGATACTAGGAGAACTTAAAAAAAAATCCTAGCAGTGTTTGGAGACATCAAGCAAATGAAACTGCCTGTGCCTGGCTTGGTCTATAGTACTCCTCAGCCTTCTATATCTCTCTCCTGGAAAACTGCAAAGCTGTTCTCACTGGTCTCCCCATATTGATTGTTTTGACCATGAGTATATATTGGTTTATTATTCAAATACTATAGAAAGACATAAAAATATGAATTTCAAGTCTTCCCCAGCTCCAGTTCTACCACCAAGAAGCAATAACTTAATACTAATTCTATGGTTTGTATCGTAACTTTAAAACTGATAAATCAAGAAATAAAGGAATGAGTATATAGACAGAATTTATTCTCTGTGTTGGAAAAGATGAAGAATTTACTAAATTTATCCAACCTCTTACCTCTTCTATGAAATCTGTTAATTATAGTTATAAAAAAGATTGTAAATGTCAAAGCTTGATTTGAAAATAAATCACAACTAAGTCTTCCATGCTTTGGTTTATAGATTTAACCCACAGATAATGAATGGCATTTATCATATTATGTAAATGTTCTTTTAAAGCCAATTAATATGAATGGATTCTTACAGAAGTAGACGAAACTACATTATTGAAACATTGCTGCTTGAAGGAGAATTTTCCAAGTGTTAAGGTCTAATATATCCTATTAATTTCCTTCTGCCTAAGTTTTTGGGGTTCTCATAACTATTCCCTTCTTTAATGATCCTTCATGCTGGGGGGTGGAATGTCTTCCTCTGTTGCTAGACCCAGAGATTATTGTATATCTGCCCTACTTTTTTTGCCTGTACCCCATTCATACTTTGAGGAGAGTTTAATAAAGGGACTATTCATAAAATACCTCATTGGGTATGACAACTTGTTCCTACTAGGACCCCGACTTTTAAATTTACACACAACCAACTACCGCTCATGTGTGAAGCTGTCAGTTGAAAAATTTCATTCAGAACTTTGATGCACTGAATACGAAGACTACAACAAAACAAAACACAATAAATAAATGTTGTTGTTGAAAAAGTCTGATACGAAGTAGGATTATTACTTATGAAGAAATTTCTTTCTGAAAGTTGGTATGATTTAGAAATCTAAGGATGATAAAGTTCTCAGTGTGCATTTAGGTATGAGTCCTATTTTGTTCATCCTACTCAGTACTTACGGAATCCTTTCAATCAGAATGTCTTCCATTAAAATTAATTAATAAAGCATCAATCAAAGTAATACATTCATGGATTTAAAAAGTCACATAGTGCTTAAAGACTTAAGAAAAAATAATGATCCTTTACTTTCTCTCTTCCACTCTACTGGTGCTCCCTAGAGGGCACAACATTCAACTCTTAGCTTTTGTATCTGGAATTTACCTCTGTACAAATAAATAACATGAGTTTGCTTCTATTTCTTGATTTATCAGTTGAACTATTGCATTTTATTGCAGATGTTGATGATTTAGTCCAACCTTGGCCTTAGTCTACCTACTCTCATAATTATCATAATTTTTTTTGTTAAATTAAAGTAACATTTCCAATATGACTATAAAAATATTGCTCTCTGCTGAGCCAGGCAGTATACTATAATTAAGATTCTCTTCTTGTTCAATGTTTAGTTTTCTAAGTATTTATTTTCTAAAAAGTCAAGTGAGCTGTCAAATGCCAACTGATTTTTCCAAATGCCAAAATTCAAATCCATTGTGCCCTTTATTTCCTAGATAACTTCCCCCTTGCAAGCCTTTTATTCTTCAGCACTGTCAAGATTGATTATTCTCTGGGCATGACTTATTACTCATCTGGGACTTTCCTTCTCTGCTCTCTAGTTTTCAAGCTCCTTGTTCCTGGATCATATATCTTATTGTTGTTATTGTCATCATTGTTTATAACCTTGGTTTGATGGAATGCATCATCCTCCAGTAGCATCTGAGGAAAGGTGCATGAGAGATATATTTTAGTTCCAGGTCTGAAAATGTCTTTTTCAACATGGATTTCTCTGCCTATATAAATGACCAATGAAATGTGAAGGTAAAACAACATTTTTTTTTTTGTCAGAAGTTTGAAGGCATTGTTCTATTGCCTTCAGACATCTAATGTTGATGTTGAGAATTCTGAAGACATTCTGATTCTCATTTTCCTTTTTTTGTTGTTGTTGTGACTTATTTTTCCCCTCTGGAAAATTTTAGGATCTTTTTGTTCCTGTTGTTTAGTGATGTAAATTTGTCTGGGTTTTCTGTACTTTATAGGCTTTTAAGTGATTTTAAAGTGTAGTTGACTATGTTAATTTTTTCCTTACTAAGATTAAAGACTAACATCTTCAGGGTGGAACATCAATTTTGATGCACAAAACCAAAAGAATGAAGCTGTGTATATTATAGGCAATACCACACTCATATTCAAACAGATGTGTTGGCTCAACCCCATATTTAATATGTACAAATTCATGAGGTTTCAACCACTGAATTTACAATGTACTACATATCTAGTATTAAAATAAACTTATTATTAGTTGTTTTCTCTTAAAATGACAAATAATGGCCCATCATGCTCAATTCCAAAGAACCAAGAAGGAAAGTGAAAAATGTTAATGTGGTTAATAATAGAACTATTCTTTTAGCCAAAAATTTACATTAAATTAATGTTATTAACTAGCATTTTATTATTTAGGTGTTAAAATCAGTTTGTAAATTTGCTTTGGCTTTGTAATTGCATAAGAAATCTTCATTTCAGTGTTTGCTAAATTACTATATTGTGTAGAACTGTGGTCCCCAACCCTGGGCCGCAGATCGGTACCAGCCTGTGGCCTGTTATGAACCAGGCCACACAACAGGAGATGAGCGGCAGGCAAGTGAGTGAAGCTTCATCTGTATTTACAGCCTCTCCCTATTACTTGCATCACTGCATAAGCTCCGCCTCCCGTCAGATCAGCAGTGGCATGAGATTCTCATAGGAGCGCAAAGCCTACTGCAAACTGCGCATGCGAAGGATCTAGGTTGTGTGCTCCTTATGAGAATCGAATGACTGATGATCTGAGGTGGAGCTGAGGCGGTGAAGCTAACCCTGGGGAGTGGCTGCAAATACAGATTATTATTAGCAGAGAGGTTTGATTGCACAATAAATATAATGCACTTGAATCATACCGAAACCATCCCTCCCTCCCCACACCGTCTGTGGAAAAATTGTCTTCCATGAAACTGGACCTTGGTGCCAAAAAGGTTGGGGACCACTGGTATAGGACATTGCTTTGTTTATCACCAAATACAAGTACATAGCACAAAAATCTCCTTAAGTTTGTACTTATATTGTAAACTTTATGAGGAAGGAATTTTTTCCTAGCTAAATTCTTAGAATATTATATACATCGTACATACATTTAACATATATAATTTATGCACATCTATATTTACACACATAAATTTAAGTAAACACTGGGTTTTCTGCTAATGACATCTACCAAAGTCAAGAAGTGCTTTTATTCATTATACTTCTACAAGCACTTTCTTCAACCTTTTCACATTCTCCCTACTGACTCAGAACAGAGAATAAGCTTAGAGATTGGTTAACATCCTAGTCTTATTCTAATTCTTCCTTTAGGCATTAGTTTCCTCAACTGTAAAATGAAAGGATGTCGATTTACATTAGAATAGATAGGGCCAAGAGTATGAAATAAACATTATGTTTTTAGAGGCACAATCAGCTCCTTTAATACTTTTGCTGTTTGCTTTGAAAGGAACATCACCCTGAACGAAACATCCACTGCCACTCCCATGGACGACTTGGCAGGGCATACGGTCTTCTGCACCTGGGAACACGATTGCACAGAGGAAACATGGCCTATTCAGTTTCTGCCCTCGGCAAAACCAAAGGGCAAGGACTTAGCTCCTGTAGAAAAAAGTCCAGTGATCGATCCTCTTCTACAAATATATTTGACCTAACTTCTTATGCATTTTCTTACCTATAGATTCAAGAATTGAGGCAAAACCTTACCTGGTTGCCAGAGAGAACTCCCAGGGCATTATCTGATCTCCTTATGATGCTTTTGTTGTCAAAGGAAAAGAGACACAAAAAAATGACAAATGCAGATATAGTCTGGATGAAACATAGCATGCCTTTCATAAAATGGAAAGGACGTCTGCTTGTTGCCTATATGTGTGTGCTTCTCTTCACTTCAGTGCTTAGAGAAGAAAACAAATTGTGCACCTTTGGGACATGGGATTCAAACTATAAGAATCCCTACTGGCTATCCTATAGAGAGTTAATTGCTAATGTGGGTGGAGGCAGTGACCAGCCTCTGTTTCATCTTTCCATTGTCTGCCAGAGCAGCATGTAATCTATTTCAGGCATCTGCAACTAGAGGCAAAACATGCCAATTATTTTTATTGATCTAAAGTCTTCATAGGTGGGACACCTTGCCAGGGAGGCATATGGAAATTTAGATAAGGAAATGATTGCAGAGACACGGAAAGGGCTTTGCTATTTGGAAAAGAATGTGTAGACCTTAAAAAAAATGAACAGGCACTTGGTATTCCAGAGCTTCAGAGCACCGAAGACGAATTATGCAGTTGCAGCAATGGAAATTGATTACTAAGCCTTCGATGAGTCACATGCCTTAGGAATTAAGTACTCCAATCTATTATTGTCAGTATCCTGATGGGTCAACCAGGCTGTGAATGGAAATTTGCATTAAATTGATTTGAGTGTTTTTTCTTGAACTAACATCATTCAATCAAGGGACACATTCAGGCAGAGCTAGATAAGTCTGACTGAATTTGATTTGGAAAAGCAGAGTAGCAAGGGATTAGCAGGCAGAATTTAAAAGCACCATAAATTTGGCACTACAGGCAGGGAAAAGCAGATGAGGAGTCTCTGTGCCACAAATCGTGTATACAATCAAAGCAGATTTGTTTTGTAGCTCTGTAGCATGTTGATACAGTCATGGATTAAAGAAACCATCAGGTAATGTAGATGGCTTCTTGTTGGAGGATTCCAGAAGATCTGATTCAGAAATGACAAAGCATTTGCCATCTGTTCAGGGTCAAGAGTCTGTATTTCCAGCATACATTTGCTGTGCAATGATTTTTTGATCTCAGGAAAGTCACTCATTCTACATGTAAAGATGCTTTTATGTAAAGAGGGTAAGTAGACTTGATGACCTCAGGTCCATTCAGGTCTATCATTGTATTATTCTGTTAGTAGAAAAATATCACCAAGCGCCAAATTTCACTGAGATATTAAATACTCTTTGCAGGTTAGATGCTGGGATCTACAAGGTGCCTTAGCTATACCATGTACTGTCTTGACCCACAACTGGTGGTTTAGGGAATGCATAAATCCCCAGGAGCTATAGTGGGCTGGGGGGTTTTGAGATGGATTTTGGTAGGCACTGAGAGTTGATGATGTTTGAATGCCCAGTGAATACATACCTACAGTTGAGCCATAAGCACCTTCCTGAGCACCTACTGAGGCTCAAAGATTCTGACTCACTAACAAATTATGGATAAAGCAAATGAATTCCCTTTTAGTCCCTACTAATCATTCATATATATATGCTAATAAGGATTCAGATACTTGCATTGAATGATGGAAAGAGGACATTTAAAACCTGGAGAGTAGTTTTGTATAATAAGAGAAAAATGCGAATTCTCAGAGAACCTATGGTTTCCTATATTTAATGCATTCTAACTAAATAACACCAAGTTAAAACTTTATTCCTTCATTTTAGGAAACATATCAAACTTTGAAGTATTGCCATCTTGCTCTTAGTTGGTGGAAGGCCACTTAGAAGGGTCATAACTGACTAATGTTCATCTGTAGTAACCATTAAGCTGAAAATTTGGTAAAGTGGTAAGGTTACTAGTTTACTAATCAAGCAGGACTTTCAGGAATAATAACTGAACTTTTATCAGTGTCTACCATCTCTTCCATTTCCATTCTGCCTGATCCTAGGGTTGTCACGGTAACACTGTCAGGGTGTCCTTACTGTTGACTACTGCCTGCCCAAAGTCTGAGAGGTATCTTAAAACATAGAAGTCTATATTGCCTCATGCCCCTTCCATGGCTCTCTCTGCCATTGCAAGACACAGAAATCACTAACACTAAATGTGTCTTTAATAATGCTGTGACTTAGTATTCACAGGATACAATCTTTAGATGTCTTAGGCTATATCTTTGCTTGGTTAAAAATGCAGGAATGTTTCTTAAAGATCAGTATCTTAAAAGTTACTTTGTCCCTTGAACTTCACTCTTAAATGGAAGTTGGTGAAGTTTTGGAGACAAGACATTTGCACAAGAAGTCTCACTGTTTGACTATGTTACCATTTGAAGCTATAGCAATCAATATTTTTTCCGCATTGTGAATTAAGGTTGTTCAATCAAATTCCATTCAACTTGAACTACAGGTTCTGTTGAATTCTTGTTTGAACTAGCAATCTAGCTATTAAAGTCCAAAACAGTACACCAAAGATAAAATTATTGTGTTACAATGCTCTAGTGAGTGTATAGAGTGTACTGAAGCCCAAAATGATACAAGCTAAATAGAAATCAAGGAAAAGAAGTTAAGCATCCATTTTCAAGGATATAAAGGTTTGGTCAGGAGATAATTATGAAATAGCATCAAATGTATTGTCCTCACAAACTGGGAAAATAAATCTGGAGAGAACACTGTGTTGCTAATACCAGGAGATGATTCTAGACTGAATACCCAGCGCGTCTAAAACATAATTTTCAGGATGCCAAAGAGTTGTGCTTCAAGGGTAGGAATTGGAATGAAAGCAAATGGTAAGGATCCATGGAATGAAGTATGGGATGGGGACAGCAGCATTTCCATCAAACATTAAAATTGGGAGAAATTGGGCTGGGAAAGAATTTGGCTAACATTTCCTCAGCCACTAGGGGGCCTCAGTTGAATGTGTGATGTTTATCTAACAGCCCTTCTCCCTCATTCCCCCCCATCCCCCAGAGAAAAGATAAATCGCTGGTCAGTCTTTATACGGATGTCACAGTCTGAGTTTCCAGTTGTATCTATAATGACCTTCAAAGAAAGAAGACAGAAATAGGCAAGAACACACGCTCATTTTTGTGGTTCCCTTTACTGAAGATGGACTGTATTTCCGAACAAATAAGAGGTGCTGTGATATGAAAAGTCATAAAATTTACAAATAAATAAGACCATGTTTATACTATTACCATTACCATCATGGGAAATAAAGATACCCAATAATTAATCTAAAATTTAGCAAAAAGAAATCAATATAACATTATGTTCTAGATTCTAGAAAATATGGTAACCATATCCACATCAAAAACATTAAGTCTGGCGTAACTATACTAAAACATTAATCTCTTCAGAGATTTTTTTCTGAGGTGACTAAGCCCATGGCCACCATACCCTTCTCAGGCTAGGGTTGTAGAACCTGTCCATTAACAGTCATAATTGGGCAACTGAGTCCCAAGAAGTGCCCAAGTGGATCACCTGTGTAAAAGCAGCCCTATCACTTCCTGTTGATCAGAATCAACTCCCCCTGACAAGATTGTGACTCTTTTCTTTACTTGCTAGTCCCTGGATACAAGGAAGCCAAAGTGCCCATGAGCCAACTGTAGCATAAAATTCAGTGGGATGTTAGCCGTGTTTTCTGTGACAATGTTAATCCCTTGGGCACTAGGACCTTTCTCTGCTGTGACTTTGCAAGGAGTTTCGGAGAAAGGAGGCATAAATTATGCTTTCCAAGTGGATCATTGGAAGTTAGAGTAAGTGGTCATGAATGCGACTATTACTTGGTTGAGGCTTTTGTAGTCTACAGCCATCTACAAAGATATATACTATATGTCTGGCTTTTGTAGGGACCACGTAGTGAATTACATAGGAATACTATGGGAGGCCAGGTGCGGTGGTTCATGCCTGTAATCCTAACACTCTGGGAGGTGAGGCAGGAGGATTACTTGAGCTCAGGAGTTTGAGACCAGCCTGAGCAAAAGCGAGACCCCATCTCTACTATAAACAGAAAGAAATTAGCCAAACAACTAAAAATAGAAAAAATTAGCTGGGCATAGTGGTACATGCCTGTAGTCCCAGCTACCAGGAGGCTGAGGCAGGAGGATCACTTGAGCGCAGGAGTTTGAGGTTGCTGTGAGCTAGGCCGACACCATGGTACTCTAGCCCAGGCAACAGAGTGAGACTCTGTCTCAAAAAAAAAAAAAAAAAAGGAATGCAATGGGAATCACCATCCTGGTATCCTTGAAATCTTTACGGGGGCACTAATATACTAATATCTACTCTCTCCCTTCTGAAGGTGTGAAATTGTTTTGCAATTACTACTTTGGCTATTGGTGGGGCAGTTTTAGGAGCTTCCACTTAGCCTGTAGGATTAAGGAAAGATTCATAGGAGAAGGCAGCAACCCCAATAATTCCAAGCATACATTCTGGGAATGTGAAAATGCTCAGCATATAGGTTTGCAGATCAAGCTGACCCATTGTAAAGTGGAGTTTAGTCAGGACTTCATTTACAATCTGGCCCTGGTATGCCTCAACTCTAACAGAGGACTATTATAATGCTTTCGGTTTCCAGGTTTCGTTATCAATTCACACCCTTTGTCCAACAATCCTCAAAATGTCTGGAAATTTTCTTTTCCCCAATGTATAGTTTCCATGAGTAAATGACCAAAAGATCCTTTGGTGAATCATTACCACGCATACTTGCTGTGGCTTTGCAGGAATTTTCATGCTGGAGGCCTGGCCAAACTTCAATAAATGGGTCTGGGTCTGGGAAGATGTTCAAGTCTAGAAATCGCACAATGAATTATGACTTCTTAATGGGATGCCCTCACTTAGACTCCTTGTATCCATCATTGATTTCCTTTGTTGATGCAAATTGAGTAGTATCCTTGTTGGATGCCCACCTATTTTGCTCCTAGGGTTGCCATGTTCCATTAACTATCTCCATACTTTTCTGAGAGTTAGGTCCCTTTGATTGCCACTCTAATCTTGCTACCCTTTGGTGACCCTTTGGCTTGGCTTCTATTGTTTGGGGTCCTATTATCTCCATTGCCATAACTGATCCAAGTTCCACAACAACCTTTCCAAACATCATCCCTGACCTGTAGGGTAAAGCTACTGCTTACTGTCTTTGTTAGGCTAGCGTTCTTCTTAATAGCACATTCCTTTTGGTTTTGGTAAATAGTGTCTGCAATGGGCTTTCTTGCGGAACATAATCACCTGGCAGGTTTTGACTGAATATAGTATAGCCATTCTGGCATGCTCACTTTTAATCCCTTCCTCCACCATCTTCCCTGGCAATGCTAGCATCTCAACTTCTCCAGCTTAGACCATTGCTTTGTCCATATTTCTAGGAATCATGGTAGTAACAAGTTCATGCCATTTCCTGGAATTCTTGCTAGGTTGTTAAATTGTGTATCTCAGGAGGGCACTAAGTCAATATCTTTCTTATCCAGTTTCAACACTCTGGAGATGGAATGAAGAGCTTATTGATTTAGGAGTATTCTGGTGCTGTTGATCCCACACCTTCGTAATCTAGTCCCACATGTATTCCCTTGATTCTGTCTATGCTCTGCAGCTCCTTTGTTGCATACTGTCTTTCCTGCCTCTTCAACCAACCATATCAGCTGGGCTATGCAGTTAGCTTTGACAACTGGACTGCGGTCTGTGCCAGGGGCTGTCTGTGTGTCCATCTACTACTGGAGATGGGGTCCTCATTTTGAGCCAGGCAGCCAGCAGCGATTTAGCTCCAAAGCCCCATCTTATCACCCACTTTCTCAGACCATTCCCAATACCGACTCTTTCATTTTGGTTCTCTGGAAGCAAACAGTGAGATGAAGTTTGGGATACATTATATTTACTAGGAATCAACACCTGTGAAAGAGAAGGGAAAGAGGCAAAATTGAGCAGAGAAAGAAATAAAAATGCAATGCAGATTCAACAGATCTTTGGATCACCTGAGAGGGAGCTCTGGAGCATCGCTTGCACTTCTGGGTTGTCATAAGTCAGAACAGAAATGCCATCCTTGATGCCTCTTCTTTAGTCAGTTCCCAGGTATGGCTCTCTGGGGAAGGGCATGACCTTGGGCAAGGCAGCTTTCTGTAGCTGAGAAGCTGACAGCTGGAGGCTGTTTGCGTTATCCATTGTGATTGGTAGGCATGGGAAAACCCTCTGCCCCTCCTCCCTGCAAGGAAGGACTTGCTGCCCAGGTTGCAGTCAGCAAACAATCACTTTTATGCCAATTTTTAGTTTTGAGGAGCTAAGGGCAGGGGTCACCTGATGAAGGGTAGTGTTGAGGAGGAGAGCTTTTCTCCCCAGATGTGACATGCTGGGATAATAATATCTATAAATGTTGTGAAATTAACTTAGGTATGGTTCTGGCTTGACTCTACCTTAGTTCTACAACTTTGTCCAAGATAGTCTCTCTTTCTCCATTTATGATTGAAGGAGTAAGTGTAAAAATACCAGTCTGGACCAGCCTAGAAGCCAAGCTCACAAATGCTGGAAAGCTACCTCACTTGAAGTGCTTTATAAGAAATAAAAGAACTATCAGAAATCCAGAAGAAGTTTTGTTTCATCAATACTTTTTCAGCTCTAAAGTCTCACGAAGGGAAAGAAATTGGTTTCCATTCCTCCCTTCTTCTACCTTCTCAAACTCTCACATCTAGAACCTGGTACATAGTGGTTTGCTCTTGATATTTATGACAATTTGTTAGGACTTGAAGCCAAGCAGCTTTCTTTAGTGACCATCAGTTCCAGGATTATAACATTTCCTGGGGCACATAAAAGGGACTTTTGGCTTGGTCTGGGAAGCTTTGGTATTTTAATTAGTAAACATATTTTACAAAAGAAAATCTCTGCATAAGCTTATTTAAAATAGTTTAAACACATTTCCTTTATGGTTTTCCAGATGGTTTTCTTGGTCACAGTGGGTTTTTTTTTTTTTCTACAAAGAAGATGCCTATATTTATGGTCATCTACACAGTAATCTATAAAAGTACGGGCTAAACACTATTTGACTTTTATAAAAAATTTTACATAAAGGTTCTCATACTGGGTATCTTCTGGAACTTAATTTCTCCTGTCTCCTTTCTCCCACTTAATTTTTAAAGAACTACTGTATCCATGCTTATATATACAGAATATGTATAGCTATGTGTATATAAATATATTTATAAGCATACATATATATGTATACATACATGAACAAATATATACAAATCGACTGAGGAATATCCCATTATGGATTACAGCCCAGTTTATCCATTTTTTTAATTGACATCAAAGTGGATTCCTATTTTTCATTATTATGTATTTTACTGTGATAAATGTCATTGTACATGTCTTATAAACATGAGATTCTTTAGAGAATGTTCCTAGAAGTATAAATACGTATACCCTATGATCCAGAAACAGATTTTGGGAAAGCAATTTGGCAATATCTCCTAAAATGTTGTATCAATTTATAGTTCTATGAGTAGTTTCGTAACAAATAAAAATATTTCAACTCTCAGCTTTGTCAATCTGAGTGTCTCTCTGTAGCCAAGGTACTTTTATTTTGCATTATTTTGATCATTAGTGGTGTTGAACATCTTTTGTGGTCATTGGCCATTTTGATTTTCTCATGAATTTTTCTCATCATTTCTGCCCATTTTTCTGCTGGCTGCCTTTTCTTATCAATTTCTAGGGATTCTTTAATTATACTGAATATGATTCTTTGCTGTTCTTGTTGCTATTATGTTCCTTTGATCAGTGGCTTGTAAGTTTTACATTTTAATGTAATTGCATTTATTACATAAAAAGCAAATTGCATTTATTACATAAAAAGCAAATAGTTTAAACACATTTCATGTATTAACTTTGGTTTGTCTAAGAAATATTTTCCTACTGTGAGTTCATCAAGATATTTTCTTATATTCTCTTCCCGTTTTTAAGTTTTGTTTTTTACATTTAGGTCTCCTGGGAAACTTTTTTTTTTTTTGGAAAAGAAAACAATTTAGTCTATCTGAAAAATTGTTTTTATGATGGGAGATAAGGATCTGACATTTGTTGAGTAGTTCTTCTCCTCCACTGACTAGTAATGCCACCTTTCTCAGATACCATATGTTTAGGCTTTATGCTTGGTGCCATTGGTCTGTTATTATCACCTCAAACACCCCTTCCCAACACACAGTCTACACTCAAACCACATCAGTTTAGTTACTATAGCTTCAGCATAAATCTTCTATGTGGTATGGCAAGCCCTTCCCTTATTTTTCAAAATTAAGCTTGTTATTTTAATTCATTTATATGAATTTTGTTAGCATATCTAGATCTGTGAAAAATCTCAGAATTAAATTTAATATTAATTTGTGGGCACAAATTGACCATTAGATTTCATTCATATTCATGAATAAGAAGACACAAAAATCCTTTCTTCCTTTAAACTTTTAATAAGGATTAGAAAAGAGCAATATAGTTCTCCCCTTAAAATTCTTAAGAGCAAATCTAACAACATGTTAAATACTCTGAGGTAGTGATTTTCATCTTCTCTTTTATTTTCCTAATTTGTTTTTGCTAAAATATAGAAATACTTGATTGATTTTAATCAACTTTACAGACAAGCTAGTAGAACTAATAAGAGTTCTACTGATACTTTTGGTTCATTGTTTTTGTTTTTGTTTTTTTTTTTTCTTTTCTTTTTTGAGGCAGGGTCTCACTTTGTTGCCCCAGATAGAGTGCAGTGGCATCGTGATAGCTCACTGCAACCTCAAACTTTTGGGCTCAGAAAATCCTCCTGCCTCAACCTCCTGAGTGATTGGGACTATAGGCACATGTGCCACCACACTCAGCTAATTTTTCTATTTTTTGTAGACATGGCATCTCATTCTTGCTCAGGTTGGTCTCTAACTCCTGCCTCAGGAGATGTGATCCTCCTGCCTTAGCCTCCCAAAGTGCTAGGATTATAGACATGAGCCACTGTGCCCAACAAATTCTTGACAACATCTGCAATCAGTTATCTTGTTCCCTTCCCTTCCCTTCCCTTCCCTTCCCTTCCCTTCCCTTTCCTTTTCTTTTCTTACAATGTCATAAATTATTATTTTAGCCATTTTGGGGTGAAGAGGGCTAAGATAAAGGTACCCTGTCTTTATAACACCAAAACAACCAATTTGGTAGCTCAAAAGCTCTGTTAAATTGGTTGAAAAATAGCTGTTTGCCTAATTTATTTACTAACATTGAGTTCTTGGATCTCTAATCCAGGCAGGTAACTAGGTCATAATATCAAAATTCTACCTTTACTCTTTCCTTTCCAAGGAAGAAAGCCCTGGCAAGCAGGACATCTCAGCATGAGTGGAATTATGATAGGCTTTGGAGGAGTGGGAGTTGGCTTCAATCACTTGAAGCCAGGCCGGAGAATGGTTTCAGAACAGTTTAAAAATTCATATACTCTAAATCAGGAAAAGACCTTAAGCCCAGGTAAACCAAAATGGCCTTTTATGTATAACAATTTCCAATTCAAAGATGTTGAAATCCCACTTATCCTCATTATCAAGTATTGAGCAGTGCTGGGGGAAGATTTTTGATGGTTATTGGCATAGCAAGGTGAATATGATGTTGACACATGTTCTTAGTGAACATGCACTGGCCTCCTGACACCTTCTGGAGCCATCATTCATCCAGCCTTCCAACAAGATCACTAGTGTAAGGATCTTCATCTTTAGTACCCAGCTGTGGAGAGGACAATTCTGTGCTCTGCAAAATTTCTAGACTCTGTCCAAGGCTTCTGCTACTGTGGCGGGGCTGTTTTCTTGGGCCACATCGGATTATATTTATAACCTTTGTGATGGGAGCCTCAATGGTCATCAAGCAGATTTTTGCAATGGAGATAGACTGATGATTCTGTAAGCTTGGTGCATCACTACATCAAGAAGATATCAATTTCACATCAATGGACTCTTTCCTTCTGTTTTTGTAGCTGAACTAATGAGGCTCTGTCTGAGAATTGCCTCCTGAATCATGATGAATCTTGCAAATGTGATTGTGTAGGCTAAGGAGTCCCATGATATGCTGCCTGTAAACTGGAGAACCAGGGAAGCTGATAGTATAATTTCTGCTTTGAGTCCAAAGGCTTGAGAACTAGGAAAGCTGCTGGAGTAAGTCCTAGAGTCTGAAAAATCAAGAACTTGAAGTTCCAATGTTTAAAGTCTGGAGAAGGTGAATGTCCCAGCTCCAGAAGACAGCCTTGTTTCTGCTTTTTTATTCTTTATACCTAATTTCTTTTGTCTTATTGCATTAAATAGAAGCTCTAGTATAATACAATGTTGACCATTAGGAGTGATGGTAAGTACCACTGTCTTGTTACTCACTTCAGTAGGGTTGCTTCTAAACTAGTGTTGCCATTAATCATTAAGTGTTCTGTGGATTTTTGGTAGATATCCTTTACCAGGCTAAATTCCCATTTATTAATAGTTAACAATAGTCATGAATGTGCAATATATTTTCCTGGAGGCTCTCGAAGTAAGCATGTACAAAATATTTCTATAAATATACATACAAAGTAGATTAGTTATTAGTATTAGATTCATTTACTTAAATTTTATTTATCTTGTACAGATAAAAACATTTATTTAAAAAAATCTCAGACTACACAAAAGTCCACCTGAATAAATCAGAAGAAAAGAAGAAATTTTTTTTAAAAGCAAAAATCAGTAGAATGGAATTTTGCTTTATTGGCTATTCTTATTTCTTTATTTCTAAGTCTGTACAAAGAAGAAAAGAACTTTAAAAGCAAACCTGTAGGATACAGGAGTTTTAAACACCCTGTAGGTCAGAGTGCTTATTTTATTCATAAATATTTCAGAGTGTGTTTCCAAGGGTTGATTTATTAGATTTGCTTCAAAATAATATTGGACTAGGGGATAAGTGAAGTACAAATGAAACAAAATCTGAGTTGCGTTAATAAATGAGGCTGTGTGATGAGTACATGGGAATTCATTAAACATAAAAGGAGGCAAAATAGTATGAGCTTTTAAAAATTTATTGTAGAAAATTTTATTGACTTCTTATTTAATTGCATTGCAGTCAGACCATGATCTGTATATCAATTATTTGAAAACCAAAAATGTCTAATATATGTGAATAAAAATAATACATATAACATATATATATAAATTGAATTTTATAAATTTTCTATTTTATCTTAGCTGCAAGGTTCTCCTAGATCCTTTTATTGGTATAAGCTTGTTAAAAACTCAATTCTCCATACTTATCAATTTATTTATTTATCAAGTTGGGACAACTATAATATAAATAGAAGGAGAAATTGACAAATGTATAGTCACAATGAAATCTTCTACCAGTATTTGCTTTATATGGAGGTTTTGTTTGTTATATATGCACAAATTCATAGTACAGTTTCCATTAGTAACAATGCATTGTTAGAGATAAACACTGCATTTTGATGTATGACTAGTTAATCTTACATGAATATTTTGACAGTAGCATTTTTTTTCCATTCTTTTTTTTTTTTTATTTCAGCATATTATAGGGATATAGATGTTTAGGTTACGTATGTTTCCCTTGCCCTCCCCTCCCCCCCAAGTTCGAGTTTCAAATATGTCCATCCTTCGGGTGGTGCACATTGCACTCTTTGTGTATGCATATACCCGTCCCCTCTCCCTCCTCCCCCCTCCCCCCTCTCCCCTGCCCAACGTCCAATAGATGTTATTCTCATATGTACACTTATGTGTTGATCAGTTAATACCAGTTTTATGGTGAGTACATGTGGTGCTTATTTTTCCATTCTTGGGATATTTCACTTAGTAGAATGCGTTCCAGCTGTATCCAGGAATATACAAGAGATGCTATATCACCATTGTTTCTTAAAACTGAATAGTACTCCATGGTATACATATACCACATTTTATTAATCTCATGTATTGATGGACACTTGGGTTGTTTCCACGTCTTTGCAATTGTGAATTGTGCTGCTATGAACATTCGGGTGCGGGTGTCTTTCTTATACAGCATCATTTGTTCTTTTTGGTAGATGCCCAGTAAAGGGATTGCTGGATCGAATGGTACTTCTACTTGTATCTCTTTAAGGTATTTCCATATTGCTTTCCACAGAGGTTTCACTAGTTTGCAGTCCCACCAGCAGTGTATAAATGTTCCTGTCTCTCCACATCCACTGCAACATTTATTGTTTTGGGACTTTTTGATAAAGGCCAGTCTCACTGGAGATAAGTGATATCTCATTGTGGTTTTAATTTGCATTGACAATAGCATTTTAAATTTAGTATTTTCTTGGTGTATCTATTCCATCAATATGTTTTCAAATTGTAACCCTAATCAGCCTATAACAACATTTTTAAAGAGACAGTCAGACCACCTGTCCATTAAAGGTATGTTTAATCATTACATTTGGCGATTCTACTGTCTTATGGCTTTTATAACCCGTTTTTCCTCCTTAATTCTTTTCTTGGTTTCCTAGATTGATTGGATTCTCTATTCCCTTTTTCTTCTCTACTAGTTTAGAATGTATTGATTCCATATATGTAGTATTTTAGTATATATTCCGTATATGTAGTATTTTAGTGCTCATCTTTATGTGTCAACATGAATATTGACTTAGATGGAGATTGATCTTAGACTTTGTATTGGACAGGAGTAAGATAAAGACGGAGAAAATTCTAACGTATCTTCTCCTTCATCTTCTGTTACTGCCGACATTGTAGTTCTGCATTGATTAGACTTCTGGTCAAACACCTCTCATGTACCACTTCCCATCCTCTCAGCCTCACCTGTCTGTTATCAGCTGCAGTTACAGCAACTAGCTCTGCGTGGACTGTGACTGACTTTACACAGGTGCAGTCTGACAGCATCTCACCTTGTTCCACTCACCTCTTGCCTTCCACCCTTGGACCTTCTTGGACCCTAACATATTCATCCAGGAAGTGCAGAGAGTAACACTCTGGAGGGCAAAACTTTGCCCATTCCCACTGATCAAATATTTACCCACTGGCTCCCCTTTCTCCTCTACCCATACAAGGACCCTAGACACATTTTGTACATCATTTTGGGGAAAATATTATGAGCTTTAGCAATCATTCATATGCTTATATTGAGCCTTCCTTCCTTCCTGCGTCGTGACTCTTGTCACTCACTCCTGTTTTTTAGGATCATCCTGCTTAATAAAATAGCAGCATGTCCATCCCCTATCTTAAGCTGTTTGATAATTAAATGTTAGTCCCTGAGATATGAGATGGAGACCTTGGGATAGATGAATCTGAGAAGATTACACTCCCGGAATAGCAGACATTGTTAAAGCCCTACTTTATAACTTTATAAAGCCCACCTTCACATTCATCTAGAACCATAGTGAACACTGACAGCTTATCATTTCAGTATCTGCATCTCTCTGCTTTTCTGTCTGGGGGCAGAGGTTTCTCTAGTGCCTCTGAAGTTTGTTTAACGCATGTGCAGAGCAACTCAGAAATTCTGAGATTAAGTACCCCTCGGATAACCTTCAATCAAGGAGGAATAGGAGTTGGTAGATAAACACTTCAGCTTTCCTGCACCCTTCTTGAAGAATTGAGGCATATTCTACAAGGATCCCTAAAGCAGGATGGAGACCTGATTGATAAACAGAGGGAAGAATAAAGGCTGAAGAAGGGAGAATTTATGGACAGAGACTCTCATTCATGATTTAGAAGTCAATGTACTGACAAGGACACGTGCAGCGAGTCCTCAGAGTCTACTGGGATGACTCTTTGTGGGTTCCCTTGGACTTCTCATTCAGTGATGTCAAAGAAGCCTAAGGCAGGAAAGAAGAGGGACACCGTGAAATGCAGTAAATTTGAACCTGTACAAAAGTGGAAGAAGCCCACACAGAACTGGGACAGAGACTAGAATGAGAGTGAGGCTGAAAGAATTTGAAAGGACCTGAAATGATGCGTAAGAAGTGCTCCACGTAATTCCTAAAATATTTAACAGAATTCTAAACCGAGTGTTTGAGTTTTAATACAAGGAACTCCTTTAGTTCATTTTTAAATAAATTATTTTAAAAGTTCTAGATTTACAGTAGAAGTGGAGTGATATCGTACAGGGTTCCCATATGTCTTGTGTCCAGTTTCCCCTGTCATTAATATCTTCTATTAATATGGTACATATGTTATAATTAATGAACCAATATTGATATATTATTTCAATTAAAGTCCATACTTTAAATTTTCATGGTTTTGCCTAATGTTCTCCCATAGCCCCTGGAGTCCCATCAAGGATACCACATTATATTTTGTTGCTATGCATCCCTAGGCTTCTCTTGGCTATGATGGTTTTTCAGAATTTCCTTGTTTTTTATGAATTTGACAGTTTTGAGGAATACTGGTCAGATATTTTGTAGAATGTCCTTCAGTTGAGATTTCTCTGATGTTCAACTCATGATTAGACTGAAGTTAAGAGTTCTGGGGAGGAAGATGACAGAGGTAAAGTGCCATTTTCATAGCATCATATAAAGGGTATATACCATCAGCATTACTTACCCTTGCTGATGTTGACTTGATTACCTGGCTGAAATTGTGTTTGTCAGATTTCTCCACCATAAAGTGACTATTTTCTCTCCTCTTCGATTCTGCCTTCAGGAACATGGAATCTAAGACACAAGCCTATTTAGTGATCTTATCATATAATCTGCTACTTCAAATTATGCCTCGTCTAATGAAAAATCATTTATAAGCTTGTCTTGTTCAAATTATAACAGATATTGTCCTCATTCTTGCAGATGAGATAGTGACCCAGAAAGTTTGGGCAGCTTTTTAAAGGACATAACTAAGGAGAACGATGGAAGAATGGAAAAGTAGTGTTCTGCCTTGGAGGATAGTCCCTTTTCTTTTATATCACATGAGTAGAGCTAAGCCAGGAACTGAATACACAAGGAAATTGATCCTACCAGTCTGTAATAATTTTAAAACTCCTTCTTATATTCTTTCTTGGCTTTTAAAGTAAAGTGATATCCTTATCTGACTGGGATTTGTAGGAAACTGATGTTCTAGCACATTCAATTTTGGAATTTCCAGATATCAATGATGTGTTCAGAGGTGATGTAAGGCTCTGTTTAGTCTTAGGACTTTTTTGAATGTCATCACTATGAATATGCATGGACTAAACTATCCAATGGTTTTATAAATCCATGTGTACTGATAATCTTTAATAAACTTGTATTATGTTATAACACAGCTGATCCTTTTATTTTCAGAAAATAATTTTTCATACTATAAGGAATTATAGACATGCAAGAAGTAGATGTCCAGGCCTTTCTTTTCTTCTAGTTCTGTGGCAAGGGATACTGGGGGTAATGATGAAAGATCCTATCTAACCTACATGATTTTCTACTATAGACTCTGAAGCTAAAGCTCTGAAGAAATAGGCCAAGAGGCTCAAATAAGCTAATAGCATTAGAAAAGATTCATCATATCAATGGTGCTGGCACCATAGGCTATAGCATATTAAAGAATATAATTCATAGATTCTTTTAGTTCAGATTCTAATGGACTAAACAGGTATAAAGAGGCTTGAAATTTTCTCACAGGTCATCTTATATCTTCCCTTTCTATTCTCACTGATATTAATGAGGCCATTGTCTCATGCCCAGACATTATGTACTTATTAATCTGTCTCACACTCACATCTAACTTATTCCACACTATGTGGTATGAGCTTTCAAAAGACACTACTTTTTAACAATTATGTCTCCTTCTTAGACCTTTATTTTGGAGATAGAGGAGATGGCCATCTGATCCCAGCCTCTTCCTGTTTCATTTCATAAGTAGTTACAAGCAGGCACTGCACTTATTTCACAGAATACTCTGAGTACTTTCAGCTTTGTCTTTGCTTGTAGTGTTACCCTACCTGCCTCTACAAGGGTTATATACATCACCCATAGCCTGTTCAAGGGTCCCACCTCTGAAATCTTTCCTAAAATCATCTGCAGTGATTTCTCTGAATAAAATAAATAAAACGAAATAAAAGTGGCCTCTACAACATATTTTACAATACAATACTGCTAATAGTTAAGCATGTGCATGTTGATCTTTTGCCCCCACTACTCTATACTGGTTAGAAAGGAGTTGTCTAACTTCATTACCATGACACAGGGAAGCAGCTCTCCTTTACTGATGTGTAGACTTAAAGAAATCACTCCTAGAAACCAGTGAGTTCCTTGGAAGACAACTGTTTTAAAGAATCACTTATTTTCAATTTTCAATAGATATGCATGGGTAATATTTTTTGGTTGTTTAAAGAGTACATAAAAAAGATTATAGCCCCAATCAGGATTAAGAGATTATTTCTTTTTGATTAATAAGATTCATATGAATTTCATCTTGTATATGGACTTGACACACTTGTCTCAGACTGCAGGTTCAAATTTTTGGAAACCTGAAAATAAAGTTCTCTGCAGACATACACTGAGCAGTGTGGTGGGTGCTGTGATATGTTGCCAGATCCTCCTTCAGTAACAAAGGACTGACGCCTCAAGTTGCTGAGAGTGCTGTGGGCATAGAGCCCTCTGCCATCAGCCTTCTTGAGAAATTCCTGAGAGGCAAAGAACAGCCTTGTTCAAAGTCATGCCTCTTTCCTGGATAGATTGCATCTGGTAAATGACTGTCCCAGGAGTGCAAAAAGGCCCAGCCCTCTTCTCTCAGCTCTGAAGAATAATTTTATCTTTAGAGCTTCCCACGGGGTTGGTTGAGATAGTCCACCCAGATGGCACTATAGCTTGACTTCTTCCTCTGCTCAGTCCTACTTGCTTCCCTTCCCTTCCACATTTGAGGATCCCAAGGGCACTTTCTAATAAACCTCCTGCCAGCTCATTTCCATCTCAGAATCTGTTGTAGGTTGAATTCCCTGAAAGCAGGAAAAGAAAGCAATACAATGAATGCTATGATAGTTTCCTTTTGCTCAAGTTATTAACCTCTCTTACAAAAACAAAGCTTCTTATCCTATGAAGAAGGACAAAACAGGAGAAAAGGGAGGTGCAACCTGAATTTGAACCTGGAATGCAGGGAGACTTGGGGAATACTAGACGAAAGCCTGCAAGATCCAAACAGGTTGTTAGTGCTCACTATATATCTGGTCACACAATGGTAGCATCCTTGTCTCCTCCCTGCCTTTTGGCAATTCTTAAGGAAGAATTATCACTGTTTTATAATTAACCTAGACATTGTAAAGTATATGATTTTTTTCCCTTTAAAATTTTTTTTTTAATTTTAGAATATTACAGGGCTACAAACGTTTAGGTGACATATTTGCCTTTGCACTGCCTGAGTCACAGCTACAAGTGTGCCCATCCCCCAGACAGTGCGCACCATACCCATTAGGTATGAATACACCTATCCTCTCTTCCCCCTCCCATCTGTCCAGCACCCAATGAATGTTACTTCCATATATGCATATTAGTGCTGATCAATTAGTATCAATTATATGGTGAGTATATGTGGTACTTGTTTTTCCATTCTTGGGCGTATGTGAATTTTTTTTAAAGAACTTGTGTGCCAAGGATATGCCTGCTTAGAGGAGGTCTGACTGGCAGAGAAAAATAGGTCAATCATCTTTCCAGAGATTGACTGCACTAGCAGGCTGTGTGCTTGGAGAGCAAGGGCAGTATAGTAATATTCGAGAGCATGCCCACAGAGTGGGGGCGGTGAGTCTATATGGGGTTAAGTGCATCCTCTACTCCTCTAACTTCCCCATTGTGGGTGATAAAGAGGAGAACTGATCTTTTGTACTTTTGTTTAGATGAACAATTGAATTTTCTCAAAGCTCTGAAAAAGGTCCCAGCAGGCATGTACAAAACAGAAGAAAAGGAACATGGAAAACCGAACCTGACTTGTACATCCATCCCAAACTAGCCCTCTAAGGCTCTTGGGGAAGATGACTTGAACTCAGGGCTGAAAGTCTTTCCCTACCCCTAACAAAACCCCATTTAGGTGACCAGAGATGAGAATAGGGAAAAATCTGTATTAACATTAGAAGATAAAGAACTTCTAGTGCATTCCTTGAAGTTGTTGATAGCACGTAACCAGCGGGATGAGATGGAAGTCAAGAGTGGCCACTGCCTTGCTATTGTGAACTAGTAGCAATGGCTACTTAGCGAAAAGGGAGCTCAGTTATTTTTAAGTCCATACCAGGGATGCCTTTTCCTGATATGGATGGACACTCAGAAGGAGGCAAACTGTGGGTGTCACCTGAGGGTTTAACAAAATTGGATTAGGAAAGCCAGTCACCTTTCACACTGCATCTTCAAATAGTGAAAGCCATGCAGTCAAAGGCAGATTATACACTCTCTTCCTTCAGGCTGAAGTGCTAATGGAAATGTCAACTAGTCTAATAGCTCAGAAGAATGTCAGAAAGATTTAAAATCCTGGAGCATGTCAGGGCTTAGTCCTATTTCATCCAGAAAGATCCAGATCACCTATTTATTATGCAAAATGAGACAGACTTTTCCAAGGTTCTTGTCTTATGCCTCCCTTAACCTTGAACTTAAACTCTTTTTTATAAGAGCCATAGTTAACAAAATGTTTTATCATTTCTCCTTGATTCAAGGCTTAGCAGACAAAAGTCAGTGAAGATAAGGGCATGGAGAAAGAGGCATTCCCCTAGAAGAATGTACTATTTGACAATAAGGCACTCTAACTCATTCACTCACTCAAGAAGTCTCAACTTAACGAAGGCCTTCCCAGGGAGGTGAGGAATGACTCCCTAGGCTAGGTTAAATTTCCTCTGTGTGCTCCCATAGCATTCTGTGTATCTTTTAATGTCACTTATATTTCTCATTTGTGTAATAAGTAATTGTTCTTCATTTTTCTTAATAGATACTAAAAGCCATTAAGTCAGGGACTATGTAATGTCTCTCTAGTCTAGAACATAGATGGCATATACCCTGTGCCATTTTAAACATTTGAAACGTCCATTTTCTATGATTCTCATTCAAGAGTAGTACACTTTTGACAAAACATGAACTTTATGGAACAGTAAGAAAAGAGAAGAAAAATGGTATATAAATGGCTACATTTAGGAGAGAAGGAAATAAAAGTTTAAATTAAAAAGTAGTGTTAGAAGTAGTAAAGAATAGAATGAACAGTAAAGGCCATTCTTGAGAAGCTCTCTCAGATTGCAAGTGAACAGACAAATATTGGGAACCCATATTAAATTGGAAACTAAAATAGCTCAGATTTTAACACAGTGACACATGAAAGAGGCACAATTCTAGAACTAAAAGTAATGAATTTTATTCTTTATAATGACTCTTCTCTTGAATGACCTTGAATGGGAAGTGCTGGTCTGCAGGAACACTGAAATCTGCTCCCCCAGACCAGATTGCCCATCTCTCTGGCTCCTTTTCATACTTCCTCCTTCTATTTACAACCAGGGCTTCCCCACAGACCCCTCATTCTCTAGCCTACAGTTCTTTCCTCTTCGGGAAAAGGGTTAGTTCATCACTGTAAAGGAGTAATTAACTTTTCTATAAACTTCCCCCTTCCCTCCTCTTGGGAAGCATTCACAGAATTCTTTTTGATGGGTTGGAGAAAGAGAAAAGGAGGAAGTCTTACTCCTAGGCTCTACATTTTTATATTGTCATAGATTGAGGTATGTCTGCTTGCTTGTTACTTCTATTACCTTGTTACAGTGTCTTCCAGAACATCTGTTCTGTCCACCATGTCTATATTTCATCCAGATATGTCTCCTCTATGATCATTTACTTGTCATGGATGTAAGATGTGGGTAGTTAAGGATCAGGCAAAGATCTTCTGTTGGTCTACAAATCCTTTTCATATTCTTGCCTCCATGATGTTCTGTGATGGATTTCTGTAGCTCTGGCATGTGGCTTGCAGCTAGGCATAGAAAGCAGCAGCTTTTATTAAATATATTCAGTTCCAGTAGGGATTTAACAGGCCCTTGAGATGAGTTGGTATGTCTAAGCAATAGCTATAGGACTGAAAAGAAAATCCACCTATCTATACTTATAACTCCAACAAAGAACCAGTGTATTTGAGCTAAGGCTAGGAACCAAGCATCCTATTGTCCTATAGCATTGGGAAAGAGGTCTATCATGGGGTAAGTTTATTTTGCTTCAGAACTTGCAGCTGGAAACATCTCCGGATTCTTGCAAAATTGGGCTCTAGTAGACTCTTGAAATATAAATTCCTAGGCCTTGTAGTTTCCAAACACACTTTGTGGGCAGTACTTAAGGGGTCTATTGTATATGGACAGTAGGCCTGTGGTTCTGGTGGCCACAGGGCTTATTGCTTTACACATGGGTTGTTTATGTATGTAGCCTTTGGAATAGTGGGTGGAAAGAATAGTGGGGACCAAACTGGACTGGTGGCCTTACACCAGTAGCCTTGGTTAAACAGTATTTCTCACTATCTGGACTAGCATTGACATTAAAACATGGTTCATCTGCCCTATGACAACTTTTACCATTCAATCAGGTTAGAAAAATCAGGAAGCAATGAGTATTGTAGTCATAAGGCAGGGACCAGTCTGAGATTTGTCCCTATTCCCTCTCATCTGGCATTGAGGATCAATATGAAGGGGTCCAGATTTTTAAGAAGTTGAATTTTCAGTGAACTCACTGCCTTATTTGGACCTCTGAATATGAAGGCATATACTTTGTATGTCTCGATGTCATATTGGAGACTGACATCTAGAGTGCTTCCAGAATGTTATAACACTTAAGGAATTGATTTTCAAACATGGTTTGGAAAGCAGTATTTTCTCAAATGTCAATCAGCCTGGAATAGCAAAAAGTTCTCCTGCGTGCAAATGGCATAGCAAGGGATTTCTTAGCCTCTGTAATTGTGTGGGCCATTTCCCATAATTATTCCCCTCTTATATATCTGCATGAATCCTATTGGTTTCGTTTCTTTAGAGAACCTTAACTAATACACACATCTTCTTTATCTATTCATCTATTAATGATACTTAGGTTGTTTCCAAATTTTGGCTATTGTGAATAATGCTACAATGAACATGAGACTGCACATATCTCTTTGAGATCCTGATCTCAATTCATTTGGATAAATACCCAGAAGTGGAACTAATAGATCATATGATAGTTCTATTTTTAATTTTTTGAGGACTCTTCATCCTGTTTGCATAGTAGCTGCCCAATTTACCTTCCTACCAACAGTGTACAAGGGTTTCCCTTTTTCCACATACTTGCCAACACTTATCCTTTTTTATTATAACAGTCATCTTAATGTGTGAGGTGGGATCTCATTGCAGTTTTAATGTGCATTTCCCTGATGGTTAGTGATGCTGAGCATTTTTTTTTCACATACCTGTCAGTCATTTGTATGTCTTTTTTGGAAAAATGTCTGTTCAGGTCCTTTGCTCATTTTTTAATGAGGGGTTTTGTTTTGTTTTTTGTTTGCTGTTGAGTTGTAAGAGTTCCTTATATTTTTGGATATAAACCTCTTATAAGATGTAAGTTTTACAAATATTTTCTTCCATTCTATAGGTTGACTCTTCACTCTGTAAATTGTTTTCTTTATTATGAAGAAGATTTTAATTTGATACAATCACATTTCTCTATTTTTGCTTTTGTGGCCTGTGCTTGTGGAGTTATATACAAAAAACCATTAACCAGATCAATGTCAAGAAGATTTTCCTCTATATGTTTTTCTATTAGTCTTATAGTTTCAGGTGTTACCTTAAAATCGTTAATCCATTTTGAATTTGTTTTTTGTATGTAGTATGAGATAAATGTCCAATTTCATTATTCTACATGCAGATATCCAGTTTTCCCAACACTATTTAGTGAAGAAACTATCCTTTCCCCATTGTGTGTTCTTGGCACCTTTGTTGAAGATTAATTGACCAGATGTGTGGATTTATTTCTGGGTTCTCTATTCTGCCCATTGGCCTATATGTCTGTTTTCATTTTAATATAATGCTCTTTCAATTACTGTAGCTTTTTAGTATATTTTGAAATCTATAAGTGTGTTGCCTCCAGTTTTGTTTTCTTGCTCAAGATTGCTTTGGCTATATGGGATCTTTTGAGGTTCCCTATGGATTTTAGGATTTTTTGTTTCTATTTCTGTGAAAAAATACATTGTATTTCTGATAGGGATTACATTGAATGTGTAAATTATTTTGGGTAGTATGGAATTTTTAACAATAATTTTTCCAATCCATGAACACTGAATATCTTTCCATTTATTTGTCTCTCCTTCAACTTTTTTTTTCATTTTTTTTTTCTTTTTGCTTTGGGTAGAATGCTGTGGTGTCATCATAGCTCACTGAGTTTAAGACAATTATTTTGAATTCTTTGTCTGGCAGTTTGAAGATCTCTGCTTCTTTAGGGCCAGCTACTCGTGCTTTATTGTGTTCCTTTGGTGGTATTGTGTGCTTCTGATTATTTTTGGTCCTTATGGACTTGTATTGGTGTCTGTGCATTTGAAGTAGTCACCTCTTCCAGTCATTACAAACTGTCTTTGGCAGAGAAATCCCTTAACCAATAAATTTGCCAAGAAATTTTGGGTAGGTTGACAGGCTGAGACCATGGTCAGGCCTTCTACAAGGGTCTCTAGGTGGGCAGTCACGGTATGTGTTTCTGTAATCAGGCTCCTGGTGCCTGAATTCACAGGGCCACCGGGCATTTGGGTTTCCTTGTGTGCCTCATGCCTGGGCCTATGGGTGTGAGCCTAGAGCATGTGTGTGGAGCCTGGGTATATGGAGGTCATCCTGGTGTTGGGGTGCTCATCTCAGTTCTTATTTTGCTCTCTACATAATTTCTAAGATCTTCATGATAAATTATAGGAACAAGTTTGAGGTTCCTCACTTCAAAGGTGGAAATACCAAAGATAAAATAGCTATGGGAATATAAAGCACCCAATATTTAGTAATAGTGCTAAGTAAGTTATTCTTCCTTTCTAGCCATTGTCTTGTGAATCTCAAGTCAAATTATAATCCAAATAACCCAGGAAGTACCGCCTATTGACCAAGAATTTTGCTGGTCAATATCCAGTTACCTAAACCTAGTACAGACACATTTCTTGTGTCATTTTCTCAAGTGAGATGCCATTTGAAGATCCTATACAACCAAGTCACAGTTTATAGGATTGCATCAACTCAGATCAAATTCTTCTTTTTTACTTCTGAATGGCAGTCTAGGTATTAAATCCCCCTTTCCATTAAATACCTTCCCTAATTAGAAAAAGCTAATTGTGCTATTGGTGTGCTGGAAGAAGATCAAGGCTAGGACATTTATTTCAAGACATATAAAACATTCGTTTCCATAGAGGAATTTGCACCTACTACTACTGCATATATCTTCTTATTCTATCATATTGTTTTCTAGATTGGCAAAAAAAAATCCTATGTGGCAAGACTGTGGCCCAGACCCTCTGGCTTTAACAGAGACCAGTCACATGCGGGGAGCTGTTTGGTTCCCAGTGCTTGATTATTTCTCTGGGTGCCTGGCAATAGAAATAACCCGTGACTGCTTATGACTGTGGAACTTGCTGGGTCATATCTTATTCCATTGCCCTCTCATTTTCCATGCATGTTCTCACTATGAGGTGGAGAAATGACTGGAGAAGAACTATAGGGGGCTTTGGCATGCCAAAGAGGGGCATTTTGACATCGCCTGGCATGGTATGTCAGAGTGAAATGATCAGCCTCATTTTATTTATTTAATTACTGGTTATTCATCTAGTTCTTAATATGTCTCATAACAACAAGCATCTGAAAATGGTCATTGCCTTTAGAATGGTCAGTGTGGCATCACTAGAGCTAAGAAGAAAAAAACTTCCTAGAATATTACTGACCACCACTTCCTAGATTTCTGATATATTTAATTTTTAAAACAGCTTTACTCTTTTCAAAAATATGTATTCTATCATTTAGCATAATTATATTGAGATTCATCCATATTGTTTTATCAACAGTTTATTCCTTCATATTCTGAAATAGTATTCACTGTATGGATATACCATAATTGGTTTATCTAGTTGGTGTTCCGTGATACAGCATTCCATCTCTACCAGACCTCAGTAATATACCATGAATTTTTTTTGAAGACATATAATTCTCTACTGCAGATGACATGACCTTGCTTCAGAAACCCAGGGGCTTTCTACAAATTTTACAATGAAACATTTCCTACCATTAATATCATCAGATATGCTGAATCCTCTGACTGAAGAAGTAAAGCAGCTTACATTACAGGCTAGATCTGCAAAAAAGCACATTTCTGCTTTATGTCCCACTTAAAACTGGCAGCCTTTTTGCCACCAGTTTATAGGCCAGGTGAGTATCTCTGGTGAAATATATGCTGCCTCCTAGAATCTAAAGAGGTTGGTCAGGCATTGTTCTTCCTTCTTTGAAACAGGGCATACAAAAGGCAGCAATTTATGTTTTACTTTGGAGATATCCAGGCACATCCCTGACTACTTTATCCTGAGATACTTTATTAAAATAACAAATTGTTAAATCTTGGAAGGGTTCCTCCTTGCTTTCTAGAGAACATGATTCTTACCAACACCTCCAGTATGCCACCTCTTACACATCCTGCCTCATTAGCTTGTTGGTATAGATATAATGGATTGATGTGAGTTCTTCACATGTCTATATGGCTCATTACTCTTCTGATTATATTATGACAGTGAGGGAGAGTTACTATAGTTTTTAAACGTATTTTGTTGTCCATCCCACGTGAATAAAGTTTTGCCTAGAGCTGTTTTTGATATACTTTCATGAATTAGAAAAGAGAATCACATTCACATATTCAATGGCTGTGTGTAATTTACCAATTAATCCTCTCCAGCAAAGATATTATCTTCAGCACAGCAGCCACAGTTATGGTTCTACTTGGCTAAGTTTGTGGTAGTGTACAGTAATTTTCATGATCCGTTCTTGCCAGAATATAATGAGGTACTCCATAATCTACTGTGGTAACTCAGGAATGCCAACTTTGCTCAGCATGGGTCATCATCTGCTCTAAGCTTCTAAGTGCCCAATTAGCAGAGAATTTTCCCTATCCTCTGGGAGACTGGAAAGACTGCTAACTCCTGTGCACCCAAGTTAGTCAATTATTGCTTATCCAATATTTTATTTTAGTCTTCTTGATCAATAGCTATCAAAATCCAGTGTTACAGGAATATCCTTGGACAGCACATCCTGACCAATTCTTGCAACTATATATGGTTTCTCCCATGTCCCAGATATTCCCAGACATGTTAAAATGCATTAATCTTAATTATATGCTTATGGGAAGTTTCTGATGGAGATGCTGTCGCTTTGTATGAGAGAGTGTATCTTTCCATAAAGTGGGCGTGTGGGTGGGGACTAGTTCCGTAAAGAGTGGTTGTATTACCTTTGAAGGCTATGAAGGCACAGGGAAGTTTGTGGAGCCACAGTTTTCAGGGATATCCACCCAGATGTGTGTATCATATATGTCAGGTTTCTAGGTTTTTCCAACCAGGCCCCTAATCTTAACATAGCAGAGTTTCCTTGGCTGAGAGTTCATTCTTCTTTGATGGTCAACAATTCTATTGGATTCTTAGTTTGTTCCTCTGCTCTGGTCTCTCTTCCACTGCAGGAAAAAGGATAAATGGGACCCTCTTGATCTCACATTTAGACTGTAAATATTTGTTAACTACCCTTATTTTCCTCATTATCCCTCTGTAGGGTAACAAGGCATATTTGAAAATATATATAGCTAATCCCAAAGGTATGAGAAACAATGCATTAAAAAGACAAAAGTAAGATCATAGCACCAGCCAGGCTGTCCCCCTGGCCATTATATTTTCTCAAATGACCACTGGTGAAATCTTTAGTAAAAGGGTTGCCAACTTATGCCAGGGATTATCCATTGTCCTTTATTCCACTCAGAATGGGATCATCTTTGTCAGCCTGATAATGAGTGATCCATTCTCAAAACCCTATTTTATCTCCTGCTTTCTTGGACCACTCCCACTGCCAGCTGAATTGGTTCTGGACTTCTGGGAGGCATAAGCTAAGATGGAGTTAGAAGTGCAAGAGATCTATTGTCAAAGATAAAGGGAAGAGAAAGCAATAGTAAAAAGGGAAAGATTTCAGATAATTATGAAGGTTTCACATCTGTGAGAGGAGAGGGCAAAGGAAAGAACATTGGAAAGGAATAGCCTCTTAACTATGATGCAGCTCTGAGAAAGCCCTCCTTGACTAGGCCAGCTAAGACTAAGGTTGCCTGTAGAAAAGTTCCATCCATGTTGGGGGCATAAATTTGTTGGGATTAGTACTCCTATATGTTCAGTCATTGTTTGAGGGCTTATCAGAAAGTCCTCAATTTGAATGCTATGGTGGATCCTAAAGAAATTCCTTGCAACTTATGCAAATGCTTCCTTGGAGGTGAGTTAGAATGTATCTCTATATGGCCATATGTCCTGATATACAAAATAGAACAAAACTTTAGTGAAATAATGCTATAAGAAGAGGCAGATGACAATGTAAGTGCTATTGCTTTTAATCAAGAAAATTCAAGAGCAACAAAGGCATTCCCTAGAACTTAAAGCCATGATTTTTTAAATCTAAATGTTTCAGTAGATGAATAAGATGGTTATTAATCTTCTAGGCCACAAAATTTATTCTCAAAAGAATTTTTTAAAGCACAAGGTAAAAGTGTCATAAGAGAAAAATAAGAGACTTGGAAGATCTCTTAGAAGATATATATATCCAAAATATATAAATAATAGAATTTCCAATTAGGGATAGATGGATATGTGCCACTGATATGGAAGAAAGACAATAATTAAATGGCAGAAAATTTCCATGAAATCAAGACTAAACTGAGTTTGAAGATTGAAAAGACTCATTACATTCTATGATAGATAATAAAAGATCTACTTAGGTACATTTTAATAAAATTTTTTTTGAACTTTAAAAGTCTCAGAAGGTTCTAAGTAGAAAATCCAAATAACTCATAAAGAAAAAATAAACAGATAGCAATATTATGGATACTATGTCACTTTCTCCTAGTTTCCAGACTGATAGCAGAATGTCTTGGCTTCACATAGGATCCCTGGCTTGCAATTCTTTTATCTCAAAGAAAAAAAGAAAGATATAATCTCAGAATTCAGGTATGCCTACTGATAGTGCATGTTTATTACATCTGAGCAAAATATTTGAGAATAATCTGAAAACCATGAAGCAAAAAGGGAAATAAAGATGGGGAAGATGCATAGAGGAAGTAGAGATAAACAATAAAACTTGCAATAGAATTAAATCTGAATATATAGTAGGCTATCTTGGAACATATAATATAGATGCTATTAATAAATAAGGATAAACTGTAAATATAATTTCTATAGACTATAAATAAAATTACTAGACTGTCTCAGCTAAATCTAAAAGTTGTCAATGGGAGTTTGAGGGAGATGTCTATAATGAGTAGGTAAAATAAAAGCCTTCAAAATTCTCATGGGGAGAGGCAGTGGAAAGAAAGGGTGAGGGAAATGAAAAGTATTCCATGAGTCTTATGTGGTTTGAGCAGAAATTATTTGCTCTATTGGTTATTTTTACATTTATATCAACTACTATTTATGAGAGTACAGAAATGCTAAGCATTAATGAATTGGAAAATATGTAATGAGTAGCAAATTGATAAAACCAGAAAAATATTGGAAGAACTAATATAAAGAATATAAAGATGAAAGAAATCGTAAAGTCATTTTATTAAATATACTAGATTGAATTCTCCTTTTTAAAGATACATAGCCAGACTGGATTAAGAAAATAAAACCTAGACAAGATGGCTGACCAGAGACATTGGCTGCTAGATTGTCTCAGAAAGAAGGAAAAGTTTTAGATGAAAAAAAAAATAGATCAGGTGTAATTCCGAGGGAAAAGTGACAGAACCCACCAGAGATTTCATGGGAAGAAGTTGCAGACAGAACAAGAAGGAGCAAGATATAGACAAAGATCAACCCAAGAGAGGCTAGGAGCCTAGTTTTAAAGGATAGGTGGGGAGGGGTTGTTTTTCCCTCCCTCACATCTCTGGCAGTCAGGTGGCCCCTGAGCTGCTCAAGAGCCTTTATACCCTCATAAGCCCAATAGTGGCTGCCACTAGTGAACTGGGAGCTTCTTGAGGACAAAGCAACAGGCTGCCAGGCCCCCTGGGGTTGCTTCCCATTGCCACACACCTGAGCTGAGATGGCAGGTGGCATATTACATCTCCAACCACTGGGTGGCTTTGTCCTCCCCAGGGAGATTCAGCCCCTCAGTTTTTGTTTTGCTTGTTGCTACACAAACATTTCTCAGCTCTGGCCCAGACTGTGGGAGCCTTGAGAGCTCATACCTTTCTTCTGAAAAAACTGCAACAGACTAAGGGGTACCCAGACTGTGAGTGCCCTGCTCACTGGCCCTTCCTGGTGTTGCTTGTTCAGCTACTTTATCAGAACAGGACATACCTGAAGTGGGGGATATCGAACCTGCTTGAGCACCCCATAGACAACTCAGGATCAGCATGCCTCTTCCTGGTACAGTCAGGGATTAATCTTCAGGGACCCATGGACAGGCCCACTGTCCAGATCCCATACCCCCAAGACACCATTGTGTTGCTTGGGGGCCTAGAGGGGAGATTTGTGAACTAATCCCAGGAGATGAGGATGCCCACTGGGCAGAACTGAGAGGAGAGTGCAATATGGATTTGAGCCACACAGCACTTGTGGAGCAATCCACCTTCAGAGGAAGGCCATGCTCTCAGCCTAGAGTAGGGTCCTGGACAGGGAAATTCCTAGCCTGCAACACCATTGCTGGAGAGCTCAGCTGGTTTGGGCTCTTGCCTGTCACCAGAGGGAGATTGCAGAGCAAGAGAGTGGGGAGAAGAGCAAAACTCACACCTGTTAGCCAGATTGCAAATTTCATATAGCGCTTCCCCAACAGGTAGATTTTCTGGCTTGGTGGGGCACTTCATCCCCTCCCTGGTGATTATTCCCAGCAGCCTGAGAGGGAACTTTTACCCCTGCCCAGAAAGCTACCTTACCTGCTTCTGTGGAGCCTGAGGGCAGGCTTGCCTGACCCAGCTCCATCCAGCTTCACTCCCCCACTCACCTGTACTATGGTGGAGAATAAGAACTCGCCTGGAAATTCCAGGGCCCTTCCCACCACCTGGGCCACTTGATTGCTTCTCCTAAGGGGCTAGATCCATTCACAGGTCTCCAAAATAGCATTGCACCTGGTTCTTTCTGACAAGCACCACCTATTGGCAGGGAGGTCAGTTTGTATAGCTCTTAACAGCTTTTACTGATTCAATCACAAAAGTGTATTTGATTCTTACACACAGGCACCACCTACTGTCTCAGAGATTAAACTGGGGATGTCAATGTAATTCACACTGTTAAGAAAACCACAGGACTGGGGAAAGAGAAAAATTTCAAAGATCTCAAACCTCCCTCATCAAGAAGAGACAGGGAATCTGTCCACACATATAGCTCACCACCGCTATCACTTACAAACAACTACCAAATGAGAAAACCACCACACTAAATATATCTACAATTAAGACATCCATCCAGAACCTAGACTACCATCAAAGCACCCATAAGCAAAACAAAATGTTCTGACACAACATATACTACAGACACACCCTGACAAGTGAAGGGGGGAAAAATCCCCATCTCAGCTAAAGAAAATAAAAAAACCAGAAGCAAAGTGGCTCCAGATGAGAAAGAATCAACACAAGAACTCCAGAAGTATGAAAAATCAGAGTGAAAGGACACCCATAAAGGAGCACACCAGCTTTCTTGCAATGGATCCCAATCAAAATGAAAATATTGAAATGAGAAATAAAGAATTCCAAATATGGATTGTATGGAAGCTCAACAAAATCCAAGGGAAAATAGAAAACCAACTCAAAGAACCAGAAAAACAATTCAACAAATGAATGAAAAATTTACTAAAGCATTAGACATATTTAGAAAAAAAAAGCCAGTAGAAATTCTGGAAACAAAAAATTCATTTAAGGAAATACAAAACAGAGTGGAAAGCTTTAAGAATAGACTACAACACATAGAAGAAAGAATTTCAGAGCTTGGAGACAGCTCTCTTGAATTAATTCAGTAAAAATTAAGGAACAAAGAATTAAGAGGAGTGAACAAAACCTATGAGAAATAATGGGACTGTGTCAAATGGCCAAGAATAAGAATAATAGGCATCCCTGAGGGTGAAGAAGAAAATGCATAAGGGCTGGAAAACCCATTTCAGGGAATAATTGAAGAAAATCTTCCTGGTCTTGCTGGAGATTTAGACATCTTGGTACATAAAGCTCAACTTTATGTACAATGAATCTGGGAGATTCATTGTAAAGAGGTAATCACCAAGACATATAGTCATCAGACTGGCCAAAGTCAACATGAAGGAGGAACTTCTTTGAGCCACGAGGTAAAAATATCAAGTACCTTACAAAGGAAAACCCATCAGGCTAACTGCACACTTCTCAATGGAGACCTTATAAGCAATAAGGGTTTGGGACCCCATCTTCAGTCTCTTAAACAGAACAACTGCCAGCCTAGAATTTCATATCCTTCAAAACTAAGTTTCCTATATAAAGGAGGAATAAAGGCTCTTCCAGACAAGCAAACACTGAGAAAATTTGTCAAGACCAAACCTGCCCTATAGGAAATATTCAGAATTGCATTATACATAGATCACCACAATAGATACCCACCAGTGTAAAACCACCCAAAAGCTAAAGCTCAGAGCTCATGTAAAACAATAGCGCAAGAGGTAAAACGAACAATAAGGTATACCCAACAGGATGAACAGAACAGCATCTCATATATAAATCCTATCAATCAATGTGAATAGTCTAAATCCTCCAGTCACGAGAGACAGACTGGTTGAATGGATGAAAAAATGCAATCCAAGTATCTGCTATCCACAGGAAACATCTACTCCACAAGGAATTATATAGAGTCAAGGTGAAGGGATAGAAAAGAATATTCCACACAAGTGGAAACCAAAAGAAAGCAGGTGTAGCCATTCTCATATCAGATAAAATTGACTTTAAATGAATAATGATAAAGAAAGAAAAAGATCATCCTTATATAATGGCAAAGGGAATAATTCAAAAAGAAGACATAATAATCCTAAATATTTATGCACTACCACAGAAGCACCCAGATTCATAAAGAAACTTCTACTAGATCTAAGCAAAGAGATAAATGATAGTATTGCAATTACCAAGGACTTCAACGCTCCACTGACAGAGCTGGAGAGATCATCCAAGCAGAAAATAAATAAATATTAGATTTAAATGGGACTCTAGAAAAATAGACTTAACAGACATTTACAGAACATTTTACGCAAAAACTATTGAAAGTACATTCTCATCAGTCATAGAACATTCTCCAAGGTTGATCATGTCTAAGGCCACAAAACATGTCTCAACAAATAAAAAGAAAAGAAATCATACCATGTATCTTCTCAGACCACAG